>VYZW01062482.1:2794-13497 GCA_013401315.1 Balaeniceps rex
TACTTTCAACAGTTTCATTAACAAGCGATATGTCTAGGAATCTTGTGTATTCAGTATGTGATAGGCTCATGTGGTTGCAGTTCAAGGTAACAGGAATAAGCTCATGAAAGTCTTAAGCTTAATACACAAACTAGTTGTCATTTCAATTAAACTGTTCCAGAGAAGAGCTGGATAAGTGCAGTGATGTGCACTGAAGGTGGACATACGTTTGGTTACCATTGCTTAACACACAGGTTTATGTGGCTAAAAAGGCTGCTGTCTGAAAGGTAGTTCTCATCCACAGCTGCAGGTTTGTGACCTGCTATTACTGAATTCAGAAGGCTGTTTACTGATAAATGTCAAGGCTGTGTCTTTATAGGGCAAGTAGATCCCATGTTCCCTAACTGTGGGGAAAAATAAACTCGCAATGATTCTCCTCTCTGAAGATGAGGATGGATTTTCAGTACAATTTAAAAGGCCTGCTTTCAGCAACAGTAAATTGCTATTGTGAAGTCCTGAGATTTATTTGAGTTAAGCAGTACTCAGTTTCAGCTTGAAGTTCCTCTTGGGGTGACTAAACCAATGCTTCACTTCTCAAAACAAGTTTTTAGTACCTTTTAAGGGAGAAACTTGCAAATAAGGCGTCATAGGAGTTGCAAATACAAAAATTATCTGTCGAGTTTTTGAACTGCAAAAACAAAGTACCCGTAATTATACGATTAGTCAGTCTTGCATGCAAGAGTAGGAGAGACTGATTCTGTGCCTGTCCACTCTTTTTCCTGCCATTTTCCATACGCCTGCTGGGACGCAAGGGAAACAAAAGCAGTCATGTGAAATATGGGTGAGGAGGAGGATGTTATCTACTTGAATATTCTCTTCTACTCTCCTTGCTAGACCAAATGGCCTTACTTTCATTACAGCTTAACTGTGCCCCTCACTGCACTGGTAAGGGTCAAAATGATTGGAAAGTGATGTAGGCAAAAGGAAGCTATCTTTGGACAAAGCTGACACTGGCTACTATTAAAGGGCATGCTATGACTGCTTCTTGTCTTGGGGCTGATAGGACCATCAGTAGAAGCTATGTTTATTAACCATAATCCACGAAGTCCTGTGTTAATTGTAAGTTGATTAATGTTTTCAGAACAGGCTATTTGCATATACTAAACCACTTTGTCAAGGTAATAATCAAATAATTAATGTCATCCAGTAAGAGAGTGCCAGAGATGAGAACTGGTGAGAGTTTTGGGAGGTTAAAATAAAAGTATGAACACAACGTTTGAATATCACTGGGTTTACAGAGCTAAAAGTTACAAAGATTACTTACTTGGCATGGCTTGCTCAAATCCAGCCACAGGGACTGGTGCAAATAAAAACATTAGGAAGGTCAGGTGAGGTAAAATCAGCTTAGCTGACAGCTAGTGTGACTTTTTCCTCTTCCTTTGTACTACTTATATATGTCACTCTTGAGCTTCTTTTTATTTGAAATATATATTTTTGTAACCATGCAGAGTTGTCGTTTGAGATAGACTTAAGTACCATGTGAATTCTAGACTGCCCTGGGTCCTCTGAGAGTTCAGCAAATGCAAGCAAGACCACAAGTTGTGAATTGTGCATTCTTTCTCAGATTGCTTTGAAATGCAGATTTTCACAAAAGACTTTGTGCAGAGTGGTGAACAGTAGTAAGCTAGCTCTTCTGTCTTGGTGGGGCAGGGGGCAATGTCCGTTTTGTGTTTTTCTTGGGGTTTTTGGTTGTTTTGGGGGTTTGGTGGTGTTTTTTTTCTTTTTTTTTTTGGTAACGAATAGATTGCTCGGGTATCTACTTTCAGTAAAAGTAAATAAATGAAAGTTAAATGGCAAAATCCATTAACTGTCCAACCAATCTAACATCCCTAATAGGCAAGATAAAGACTCTAAATGGGGATGGGGCAGTAGAGTAGGTAAAATGTATTCAGTCAAGTTTTTGGTAGTTCTGAATAACCATAGTTTAAGCAAAACATGGATTTGTGGTATTCTTGAAGTTCAGGGAATGCACAACTGTGGATCCTGGTCAGACTGGGAGGGTGTTTTTTGAGTCCCCATAAGGGATTCTTCCTGGTGCCAGAGCAGTTAATGCTTAGATGCAATGTCTGGATGCCACCAACCTGAGAAGAGACTGAAAAGCAAAATGAGTTCAGGCTATTTCCAGCTTCTGAGGAGTGCTCTGAAGTCAACAAGATGAAATAGAATAGGCTAGATGTGCAACCCTTAAGAAGGAAGAAACAAACAAACAATTTTAAAAAGCAATCAGCTGGCAAGGTGTTAATACAGCAACAAGTATGTTCATGTCAATGGATCATGAACTAAAGGAATACACAGTGGTGTTACTGCAAAGCAGCAAATCTTATTTCACTCTTGATACTTATTGGGGGTGCCGATCTTAAGATGAAATTACTCTGATTCAGTTGGTCCTACTAGAGAACAATGTCCAGTTTAGAGCCCCATACTTTAATGTTGTAATGGGGAACATCCAGATGAAAATGATGGGGCTGTAAGGAGAGGTTGAAGGCATGGGCATTTAGTATGAGAAAGTGAAGGTAAGCGAAAAGTAAGAGAGGAAAGAAGGTGGTGTTGATGTTGGACTGTATAGTCTTGCGGTAAGATTCCCCAGGTCCACCATGAAAAACATGGGAGAGAGAGATATTAAATTTGAAGAAAGATAGAGTGTCATTATATTTCACTCATTCCAGTGCTGATAGCAGTGGTTAAATAGTTACCTGAGAATATTTTGAGGATCCTTGTAGTTGAAGAACAGGTTAAACTCTTTCCTTAATTGTAGTCTGGATGTTGCTGAGTTTATTCTTTTTTTTCAAGGGAAGAGATCAGGTGATAACTTTAGTTGTTCTGCAGCCCTTATCTTTGAAGTTTGGATTCCCAAACTGAGAGTTTTACTGTTGCTGCAAGAGCAAGAATAGAAGAGATGTTAGAAATGTTTAAATCATTAAAGCAGGTGTTATTCCATACATTAATGCTATAACTTGTCTTGGTGGCCATTTTTGTGTGAAGTGGCAGATGATTTGGAAATTCCATTGCCAAAATATTTCCATCACAGATCAAACTCACTACAGTCTATATAGAGGTGCCAGTTATGATGCTTATTGCCTAATATAGCCTTTATTCTTTTCTCTTTTGACACTTTTTTTTTCACACCACTGTAAAGACCTTGTAATGGCTTTCTGGATTAATTTAGCAGGACCATGTCACTGAAGTGGTTGTTTTTAACACTGAATGCTTAATAGTCTCTGTGTCAGAAAACTACTGTTTGAAATCTTAGAGCTAAACAAACATTTTCTAAATGGGTCTGGGAAAATCAGGAAATAGACTAGAACCTTCAGGGCATCTGCCAGCTTTATTTTGTATTGAGTGTGATAGAAGTTCAGTTAAGCTGGCAGGCTGTCACCTATATTTTCCCCTCTGTACTTGCCTTTCAGGCACACACCAAAGAATGACACAGTGCACTACAGCTTGTGTTAGGCTACTAATCTGTGTTGCCTTGCTGAGCAATACTTTTTTATATGTACAGTCCCTTTGGGGAATAATTCTGCAATGAGGAGCTTTCCAGTTATTGTAAGGCACCTTTTCAGCTTCTGGCTACAGGGCATTGTGAGAGAAAATAATCGTACTAAGTACTTTTGTGTACTTACTATGCATAATGTAATGCAGTAACTTGAATTGTTCCCTTTTTAGTTTTGTTACAATAGTCATATGTAACACAATGAAAGAAATGCAGTACCACTTTAGCCTTTCACTTTTTAGACAGTTGATACACATTTAGAAGCTGGAGATGTTTCATGCAGATTCACATGATGTAAATGAAGTGGCTGAATAAGTCTTTAACAGTTATTACCTGATAGCTGTTGCTTCTTTAACTAAAACCAGGATGTAAATCCATGCAATGAATAAGACGTCAGTCCCTGGGGAGTGAGCACCAGCTTACTTGGAACAGTGCTTCTCAAGCAGTGCACAAAATACGCATTTGTCATATAGTAATGACAGTGGACCTGCCTGTCCTTTTAGAAAATTGAACAAAATTTGTTAACCTTCAAGGATCAGTTAAAGACAGTCCAATTGTAGTGAGTTGCGATTGGAGATTCTTTTCCTCCTTAACTAAATCTGTCTCTTTTGGGTCATTGCATTCTAAAATACTGAAACTTAAACCTTTAGTAGATATATCAGGTATTGAGGGATAGGATAGTGGGGGGGAGAGGTTGAGATTATTATAAGACTTTTTTTTTTTTTTTGAGGAAAGGAATGTGGTATACATAGCTTGGAAAGTGTTCAGCTGTCAGCATATTAATTCATATTCATACTGCTACAGGGGGTATTCTCCCACACTTGTGAAGTCAGATTATCATGGGAAAATGAATGCATCTTAACCACAGCTCAGTCTTGATCTGTTTAACTTCACATTTATGGTGCCTTGTCCTTCATATCTAACTGACATTCCAGAATTTCCAAAATTCCTGTATTATGATACAAAAACAGTCAAATGGTAGCCTAATATAGCCTTTATTCTTTTCTCTTTTGACACTTTTTTTTTCACACCACTGTAAAGACCATGTAATGGCTTTCTGGATTAATTTAGCAGTCTCATATTTATGCTACAACACTTTAATAGGCCTAAATGCTCTCCAGTCTTTTAAAATTTGTTGGCAACAGCAGTTCTGTTCTCTTCCAATTGTTAGGCTGTGCTTAAGAGGAGAGCACAGATGTGTGGGATAACCTAAAAAATGAAAAGGTAGCATTGTGCAGGAAGGAAAAACAGCCAATATGACACTGCTGTGCTCAATTTATTAAGTGGACCAGCTGAGGTGTAGGCTGTGTCAGGTATGTTCCTGCTTGCATACATGCATACAGTTATAATTATTAGAGACCCGTGCCAATTACCACTCAGATGAGTCAGCACAGTGAATCCTGGAGGATTCACTTGCTCCAGCCAGTCAGTGTCAGTCTCTGGGCAGTGGCTCGATGCCAACAGGTAATGGTTCCACCTCAGATGCTCAGCGTCTGCGCGGCGTTGGGTGTCCATGTGCCCTGACCTCTCTTGCTGGCAGGGGTATAGTCAGATTTTGGCACAGGCTGTCCATCACATCTCTCAACAGTAATATAACCGTACAGTTTTCCAGCAATTTCAGGTTTTGTTCTTCTGTCACTTGTTGATCTGTGGCCTTTACTGAGGCTTGTTGCAGTCAGTTCTGTCCCCCCTGGCTCACTGGACTCAGTTCCTCAACCCTTGATCGAGGAAGGTTGTGATGCTGCTCCTGACAGGTAGCTAACTGCTCTGTGGCATTTCCTCTGTGCTGGCATTCCAGAAAGCACTGCGTGGACAAGAGGGAGAAATATTTCACTGCAGAATGTTGAAATTTCAATGGTGTTTGTTGTTTTCTTCCCAGCCATTCAGTGTGATAGAGTTTGGCAGTCTGGCCCCACATGTAAATTTTTAGGATATAGGCAAGAATGAGTGCAGCTAACAGAAGTAGCCAATGGATGCAGCAGTTTGTGCTGCAGTTCATGCAGAAGGGGCCAGCAACTCTGCTCAGAACAACATGCATGTCCTCTGCAATGGTGGTGATGTGCACCAGGGCACAGTCGCCAGCTGCTGCTGGACCGACTATCCCTGTGAAATCAGAAGCCTCAACCCAGAGGGAGCTTCAGAAGGAGGATGCAGCTCTGCAGGTCTGGGGCTGCAGGGAATGCCTGTGGCTTCTTGCCAAGGCTGCGGCAGCAGGAGATGGTTTCCTTGCCCACAGGGGGTGTGCAGTTACTAAGGATCTGTGTCACCAACTAGAGGAGCTGCAGGAGGGGGTCAGCAGTCTGCACAGCATCAGAGATAATGAGAAAGAGATTGACCAGGTCTTTTCCAACGCTGCAGCTTCAAGAGCCCAAACTACCAACTGTACTGAAGGGAGGAGAGTAGGCAGAGACTGTGCCTGTCTGTTTGGGAAGTGGAGAATCCCATGATAATGGTGAAGGTTGGAAGATAATGGCTTCTGGCACTAGGAGGAAGGTTTCTGCTCCACCTGAAGATTTGCAGCTACAGAATAGGTTCACTGACCTCATGGCTGATGAGGAACTGGGAGCTGTTAAATAAAGCATCTGTGCCATCTGAGTCTGAGCCACACAGGAACACCAAAAGGAAGAGGCGAGTGATAGTAATGGGAGAGTCCCTTTTGCAGGGAGCAGAGACCCCTATCTGCCAACCTGACTCTATGAACTTCCTTCTGTGGAATTTTGCTGCTTGCTGGGAGCTTGAATTTGGGACGTTGTGGAAAGACTGCCAAAGCTTGTCCAGCCCTCAGACTATTGCACCCTGCCACTCTTCCATGTGAGCACCAGCGATACTGCCAGGGGTGACCTGGAAAGTCTCAAGCATGACTACGTGGCTCCAGAGGCAATGGTCAAGGGCACAGGAGCCCAGGTGGTTTTCTTCTCAGTCCTGCTGGTGCGAGGGTAGATGGATCCTGCAGGTCAACAACTGTTTACACAGCTGATATTGGCAACAGGGTTTTGGTTTCTACAACCATGGGACCCTCTCTCTGAGGATCAAGGATTGCTATTTGTCTAAGTGGGGCAAAAGTATCTTTGCCAGCAGGCCGGGCAACCTGGTAAGAAGAGCTTTAGGGTAAGAATGATGGGAGAGGGAGAAGAGGACCAACATCAAGTGAGAAGTGGTGGACTGGGCTGGCAAGCAAAGGGTCTGCTGCGATGTGAACAAAAGGGATGCTGTAATCAACAAAACAGGGCTGAACTGGGGTTACTCTAAGTCTACACACACAAATTAGGACATGTCTACAGGACCACATTATGTGGAAAGCTCTGATTCCCTTTCTGGGAAGTCACCATGAACAAGTTCTTCTCTGAATTACCTGTATGGCATGCTTGTGTTGTACAAGGAGAGGCTGAGAGAGCTGGGATTGGTTACCCTGGATAAAGGACTGCTTAGAAGGGATCTTACATGTATAAAAATACATATATCTGATGGGAGGGAGTAAAGAAGACAGAACCAGGCTTTTCTCTATGGTATTCAATAACAGAACAAGAGGTAATGGGCACAAGTTGAAATACAAGAAATTCCATTTAAACATAGGAAACACTGGAACAGGTTACCCAGAGAGATTGTGGTCTCTCCATCCTTAGAGATTCTCAAAACCCAACTGGACATGACCCTGAGCAACTTGCTCTGATTGAACCTGCTTTGAGCAGGGGGGTTGGACTAGGTGATCTCCAACCTCAACAATCCTCAAAATTCTAAGAACTTCATTCTAGATGGATGAGTCAGTCCAATTGAAAGAAGTGTCAACTTGGCAGTATATACATGTAGCTCTGGAAGAGCTACTCAGAAACCTTTTGGTGGTGAAGTTGTTCTTGTTTCTGGCTTTGCAGGAATCAGAAACTCTTGATTGCTTCCTTTGAAAAATATTGTTTGTTCATACAGATTGGAACAGGAACAGATTTTAGACACTTTAGGCCAAAATGCATATGTGAGCTAAAAGGAAAGAAAATTAAAGTGACTAAGAGCCATCAGTGAGTAATGCTAGTATGCTAGAGAATCTTTCTGATCTTTGACCTTATTTGTCTAGTTTTCAGTGCTAGCTCTGAGGCACTATAGTAGCAGGAAAATACAACCTAAAACTGTCAAACTCCTTAGAACTTGGAGTTCTGTATTTTGTTACTTAAAAAGTAGAAATACTTTCAGAAGTTGATGTAAAGATTTGTAGAGTGACATTGCACGTGTGCATACTGTGGATAGATCAAGTGCTTACTAATTATATTTTGATTTTCCTACATTGTGTGTGTCTGAATGCCTTATTGAACGCCTGTAAACATTCTTATTGAGGCTGTTGCAAAATATGGTTAGCTTTTCCTCTTCATTGTAATAATGGGTCTTCATATAATATGACTTTGTTTAAGCTGACCATTAACGTTAGCTTGAGACTCCCTGGTCATTTCAAGTTGTGCTTCTCCCTTGTCAATAATACATATAGGCTGTTACGTTATATATACCTAGATTCCAAAGTTAGGCATGCACAAACTTGGCAAATAAAACCAGTCTATTAAGCAGTACTGTAATAAAGAAGAATTTTATAGAAGTATACCTCTGTATTTAAGTGGTCTGCTAACCTCCACTAATTTTTCCCTCCTCCTTCTCCATAGAATGTGTATGTAAACATAAACCGCATCATGTCAGTAGCAAATCGTCTGGTCGAGTCTGGCCATTATGCTTCACAGCAAATAAAACAGATTGCTAGTCAGTTGGAGCAAGAATGGAAAGCGTTTGCTGCAGCCTTGGATGAACGTAGCACATTACTGGATATGTCCTCCATCTTTCATCAGAAAGCTGAACAGGTTAGTGAATGGGGAGGGCGCCAACAAACGTTTCCATGCTGGAATGGTGAGTTGTACTGTTTGCTTTTGATTTAGCCAGAAGTATAAGAGAGTGATTGAAAAGGCCGGCAAGAAAGCCAGAGTATTCATTTGTGCCGATTTCAGCTGATACTCAAACAAAAAGTTGTTCTCCTCAGGACAGCCCACTGCCCTTATATTCTTCACAAAATGCCTTGCCCATATCAATGCAAGATATAATTTAGCCAGATCAGCTATATGAATCAAAATGAAGTCAATGTAAATACTTAGCTATATGAAGCTTTTAAGTTGAAAGAAAGAAAGGAAAAAATTTAGTATAGTCAGTATCGATGTAATGCCTTCCCTACATCCAGAAATCATCACTTGTTCTATTGTCCTTACCACTCCACCCCAATTAGTCCTTGAGTGTCAAGTTTTAACTCATAGTAATTGCTTATAGAAAACTAAGTTGAACTGGCCTGAAAGTTGAGAAGTTAATTAACTGTCTTCTGAATCTGAAATTGTGGTGGGAGATGTTTACTTAGTATCCCATAAGAGATTCCTACTATATTAAACAAAAATTTTAGCTTTAGGCCTATACCAATTATTTTAATTAAGTCATTAACCATGTGTAACCGCCAGAGAAGAGGTATATGTAGGGGAAATAGGAATAAATATCCCCAAGTTAATAGTCTTGATGGTGAAAGCATGTTTTCCCCTCAAGGGAATTCAGTTCTGAAGGAGTTGCTGTGTGTGCTGTTGAGTCACCCATTGATATTATAGACTGTCTGCTCTATACATCTCTGGTGAATTTGGAGAGCAGAGGTTCTTGGATGGTTATGGTTGACTGAAGCTCTAGTGTGCTATATGGCTGCTGTAGATACTTTTCTTTCCATTTGCCTTGCTAAATTGGATCCAAGAAAAGGTCTCATGTCTGATACAACTTTAATTTGGGATAAATGAAGGAACCACTTGGGAGTTGATAACTGCAGAAGTAGAGAGAGGCCGCACACTTTATTTTAATAATTTTTTTTTTCCTGATTTCTACTACACAGGTATTCAACTTCATAAATGTCCAGAAATTAGAAATCTGAACATATTAAGATGCAATTACACATTGCTTTCCATTATGTTAGTGCTGACATTGGTTTAACTGTCCTTAGACAGACAAAGGTAAAGTATATAAATTGATGCCACTATAGTAAGCATTTTTAGCAGGTTTTACAGAAAAGCCACATAAAAAGGAGAAAAAGGAATTGTTTTCTGGTATAAAAGTCAGCAGCCAGCTTGAAGCATTTGACAGACACAGTGTAGTACCTTATCAGTATTGATGCTTTTCTAATTGCTTGGATTATTCAGGTTTATATTTAAGCACTGTCAGCCATACACGTAGGAGAGAGATGGTGAAACATGAACAGATAGGTACACCCTGACTCAAACACTGTCCTTTTTCATAAGAAAATTATGTTCATCAGAAGTCAAGGAAGTAAATTTTGCATGCGTGTGTGTGCTGGGCAACTGTGGTAAGGGTCGGTGTTACCTTCCTCAGCACTAAATGTAAGTGTAAACAGGAGGAAAGAGAAGAATGAGAGAAAACAGTCCAGCGTCTGCTGGGGTTAATTTACGTTTTAATTGCTCCTTCTGCGGTTTTCATTTTATGATTAACTGTGATGGATTGTCACAGTTGCTTTGTAAGATACCTGGCTGGGATATATTAGCTGTTTCATTAACAGTGGAGAGTGAGTTCGAGGAAAGAGGGTTTGGAATGAGAGGAATAACTCCTTTAGAGACTAGTGATGCTTGACCTACATAAAAAGCTGATTAAAAAATAAGCAGCCAAAGAAATAACACACCATTCTTGAAAGCATGTGTTCCCTTGCAAGTGACAGGTAAGTGTCACTGCCTACTGTCAGACACAATGAAAACTGCACCTGGCTATCAGTGCCTGCTGACTGGTGCAAGAGGGGTAGCTCTGTGGTCCCACATGGAGCTCCTTTTAATGTTCAGTGCTTAATGCTAGAGATTTTTAAAATTGTCCCTTGATGAAATGAGAACTAAATAAGTATCTTAGAGTTAAGTACTCTATCACCCTTCCTCCTAGCTTTCAAACAATAATGGAGTACCAGAAATGGTCTGTGGATTACTTTTTCCTCAAAAGACTACATGTGCTCCAGGAATTAAGATACATATGATGAGAGAAATGCCTTGGTCTCTTAAAACTTTTGAGACTTGAACTGGACATGAATAGAGGACAAATTTAGTTTACAGATCCCACATGTGCTTGGATGTACTAAGTTTAACAGCTATGAAAACTCCTAGAAAACCAGATTTTTTTTTTTGTCCTC
>VYZW01062483.1:3943-42205 GCA_013401315.1 Balaeniceps rex
TGGGGAATCAATTTTGGCAACCACAGCTGTTTACTGATGAAGAACACGGCGACATTTAAGATGGCTGTCCTTCCTCAGAAAAAGCATTTTCTTGGAGCACATGGAAATCATATATATAGTGCACCTGAGATCATTCTCTTTCACTGATCTGTTGCTTGTCACTGCATAAGGAGGAAATATCCATCGCCTGGGATGCTTTGTAGTGCCATGAACTTCAGACGAGCAGAGAACAGCCGCTGCATCTGGATTGCTCTCTGGCCTTCGAAGGACCTGGCGCCTCTTCACTAGTTAGGACAGGTACAGTCCATGGCACCGGTCTGTCGTTCTCAACTAAAGGTATCTACCCCTAGTGAAAACGGGGTTATTCCTTAAGCAAAAATTTTAAGCCAGCAGCTTTGTTCAGGATTTGAGCAGCCTGAAGCCTTCTGGCGGCAGACAGAGCCAGATGAGTAAAGGCTGGCATAAGTTCTGCCTTGGGTAAGACAGGTAGTGAGAAAATACCAGAAGCAATGCCTTGAAGAAGCAAAAGACTGTACCAGACTTTGCAATAAACTATAAACTGGTACATGTAGCTGTAGATGTCCTAAAGGTGTGTATCTTTTGGTTTCAACTGGTTGCCGTATGGCTTTTTGGCTGTGTGGTGCAGCAGGTCTGTTACCAAGTGGTTCTGCACTGGGATATGAGGGCCTGGATTTGTAATGACAGGCTGAGACCCTCTACTTCCATTTAGACAAGCATCAAGGATAGTCACTGCTCTGTCATCAGTTGATGTTGGTGCTGAATACAGCTGTTAATTTAGAGAAATACCTGATCTTCAGGGGTACTTTGTAAGCGTGCATTTTCTCTTGCATTTTTTTTCCTCTCCAGCTCTGTCAGCTTCACCTTGCATATGGCTGGTTGTTCAGCACTGAGCTTGTTCTTCTCCGTGGCAGGATCTTTTTAATTGTATTCCCTCTTTCTAATTTTATTCCCTCAATTTTCCTTCATCCTCTCAGAAATTGATCTAGCTTTTCCTCTTCTGAGAAAGCTCTCATTTTGGCTAGCGGCAGTTACAAAAAGGCCAGGAAAACATTAGCAGTTTGGCATTTTTTCTTTCTGTACTCTTTAGAGATTTTGAAATATATACATGTCTGTCTGTGCTGTCACAGGCAGGTAATTTTCCTTTGCTGGATGTCAGCCATATCTGACAATCAGGGTAAATGGGACGCAGTATGATTTGAAGAAGTTTGATTTCACAGGGAGGCAAAAGTGTGATGAATCTGCTGCTTTTCAAGGATCCTTAACTACTAAAAGTAGCTTGATATCTGTATGCAGGATAAACCTTGGATAATAAGTCTTTCTCCGGAGTCTGATCCAAGCCCATTGAACTCACTGGGAGTCTTTCTATTGACTTCAGCTGGCTTTGGATCAGACACTTGGCATCTATCTGGATTGTGTTTCTCTCTATTACTCATCCTTCAAACTGGAGGAGATGGTCCCTGGTTAACATGCAAGAACCTCTTGGCAGGAAGAGGGACCTACCTATTGTAAGTGCTGCATCTTTCCAAGTGATTGATTAACAGCAGCGTAGTCGATTAACCTTTCTTCTTCTGAGAGCAGCTTTCATCTAGTCATCTCGANTTTAGTGAATTCAGCAGACCTTGAGGTCAAGCATTTATTAGGCTAAGAGACTGTCAAATCAATCTGGTCTACTCCAGGCAAGTTCTACCAGGAGAATGGGTTTTGCCAAGACTCTGTCTAAGAAATAGATTGATGACTAACTCCTGGTTGAAGCTGCCTTTCTCTTTTCCATTTTCCGTGAATCAGATTTTTTCCCCTCACTGACACCAATATTTTCTCCCTAGACAAATTTTATTAAGGAAACTCCTGGAAACCATCTGTAATTTAAGTCGCAGAGAGACTTCCAAACTCTGTAGCCCTTCTATTCTGTGTTAAATTGACCCAAAGGCTTTCTTGGAGACCTTGCTTTTGACCACACCTGATTGAATTACATTTCCGGAATTTTCTTTTCACCCCTTCTGTGTCTCTTCCCCCCCCTGCCCCCTTTTTTTTTAACTTGATATTTTCTAGCAGTTATAGACAGGCAGGGATCCTGATTTTCCCTGCCCAACATGATAACTTCTTACTGGAAAGAGAAATGCATCGTAAAAGCTGCATGGAACAAAGCCTGCAACACAAAGCAGTGTATTTTGTCTTTCCTCTGTTTTGAGATACAGATCCTAACTTCCTTTCAGATTCCTCGTTTGCAGTAACCAGTCTTTTATGCACCATCATCGTTGCTAATTTACATTCACATGCTACTCAGGTAAAATCATGTTGTGATCAGGCTTGGACAACTATGTCAGCTGTCACCCTTGCAGGACGCCCTGTGCTCTTTTGCAGGAAGTCCCAGCCATCAGAGCACTGTCTGACCTACAGGAGCACAAAGAAAGGAGCTCTAATAAATGAGTGCAGCCTAAGTGCAGCGTGGAAGACTAAAGTCGGTTTTTAACATTTTCATCTTCAGTTCCTGTCAGCCTAATCAAGAGAAAATGCAGGAGAAGTCTGAGTGAGTTTAGTGCACTAAATCGGTTTTCAGTCATCCCTATTGATTTATTTTTTCCCCATCTAGTTATCGCTTTCCGTACCTCTATCTCTGGCTTGAGCCAGCCAGTTTTGTAACGATTCAATTAGGATGTGGCTATAAGGATACATCTCATTTTGTTTTACCTCTAAGTTTTTCTGAGGAAGTTTTCCTCAGGCTCAAGGCTTTTTGTTGATTATAGAATAGAATCAGAGGAGTCCTTCATTTCTTCTAGGCAGCATTTCCCTGCAGTTCTTACTGCACAATTTAATCACTTATTTTGTACTAAGGTTTACATTCGTGAAAGAGGGTCTGACAAATGTACCTCAGTTCAGGATAACTGAATGAGTGGCCCGCATTCATCTCTTCCTCAAGCAGTGGGTAGTATTTACCTGGGTAGGTGGCTCGGTGGTACAATAGGACTTGTCAGCTTTGTGAACCAAGGAGTTAGGACTTGCAAGGGTCCTAGGAGTTTAGACAAACTACAGAATGTTCAAAAGTAGACTTGAAAGTGTAGGCTTAAAAGGATAAAATAAAAGTCTTCCTCAAATCCCATTAAAATGTATTTTTTTACTACTGTTACTATTAATGTGGCTCAAACGTCTCAGTGTTGCCAAGGGCTTTCAGTGATGGACTGTTAGAAAAGGAACAGCACAACAAATTTGAAGTTTTTGCATACTGTGTACAAGCATTTTCAAGATTCACTGTCGTGTGAGTGTTTCAGCAAAATATTTTTTCTTTTCTGGCTGCTGAGAGTCACTGCAATTGGAGGAAGAGTCTTAACTTTTCTTTTTTTGTTAATTGTCAGCATAGGTAGTATTGCCCAAAGTCAGCATGGATCTGGCTGGTTTGGGAGCTCGTTATGCACGTAACAAGGGATCTCCCATGTAAGGCTGAGTCTAAAGGGACAGGCTGCTGAAAAGTAGGAGAAGAGGAGTCTCCTGAGTTAACAGATTGAAAAGTGACCAACTTGCCCAAGATCACGCAGGAGATCTCACAGTCCTAAGAACTGAATCTGCATCTCCTGAGCAGTGTTCTAGCTCTTTAAATACAGTTTTCCTTTTTGTGCACGTTCCTTTGCAAATAGATGGAGAAACCAGTTCCTTTGTTACCCCAAGAACAAAGCTGCTGCTATGAAAATCATCCCAGGATTCTGGAACACAGGCTGGCTTGTGACAGGGGAGACTGCCAGCTAGACAGCAAAAATCAAAGCCAATTCCTGTATTTTTAATTAAGCTAGAATAGAGGGAGGATAAACAGGTAAAACCAAGTTCTTGGTAACAGAACAAGCAATCTCTATTAGACACACAGCAAAACCTGTATCAATCATCTTAAAGTTTTAAAGTGCATCTTATGTTTTTTCTTCAGCAGGCAAAGAAGTGATGAATTAGCTTAGTCCAAACTCTGATGATGGTCGCTATCATAGATTCTTTAAAAGGTCTGAATCAGGTACAAAATCTTTCCATTACTGTAAGATAGAGACTACAGCTCTGTCAGTAACACCACGTTGTTATGGGCTTTGTGTTATGAGGTATCTAGAGAATTTTGGAGACGACGTATTTGAGCATCGTATTGACACTACAAGGCATCTATCTGGCTTAAGTCCAACTCGGGCTGGGAGAGTGGCAGTTCCTAAGAGGAGCTAAATTGTATTGATTAAGGTCGTCTAATCAACAGAACAACTTCTGGTACAAAGTGCTATTGAATTTACTGTAGACTTAAAACTACAAAATACATAGGCTTATTATTTATAAGCAGTGATACTAGATATAAAACTTTGAAATTCAATAGCTCTATCAGCTTAAACTCAAGTGGTTTATTTTTATCTTTGATTTGGATTTCTATTATCAAACTGAGGCTAGATTTTCAGATATCTTTACATTGCCAGGAACATTTGAAAAATCCTGTTGGACACCCCATCACTTCGGTGGCATTTAAATCCATCACCTTATGGTATCTAGAAGTATGTAAAAAAAAATTGCAGTTTTGTGACATGTCCTATGCAAAAAATCTTACCTGTTGCTCCAAGATTTCTTTGGAGCTACTCCAGTTACCAGTTATACTTCAGCACAGTGGAGAGTTGCAGATAAAAGTTACTGTTCTTAGTATAATGCCCTGCAGCAAACAGTTGGCTATGCAAATACCCGCTCGGAAAAGCTGCTGCGCTCGTCTGCATGACAGTGGCACTCCAGGCAGGGCTGAGACCTTCTTGACTTGGTGTTACATGTCCAACATGGTAAGAGAGTCCCTTTACTGTGAAGCCCAAGTCAAGCATGAATTGGGGAAAGTAAAAAGCCGGTAACTATCCTATTTTTACTGTTGAAGCAGCCATGAGACAAAAATTAAGCTAATCAGCCCCAGTCACAGCAGTGACCTGTGGCCAAACTAGGGATTGAATCCTTCTTTCCTGATCCGACAGCTTGCTGCTGTTCAGTTCCCCGCTGCTTTTTATTTGGAAAGATCTTACAATGAGAATGAGCCAGCTTTCTAATCCTAACTCCGAGAAACAAAATAACTTAAAAACCCACAAAACATTTCACATCAAAGCTATCATTTGAACCAATGATAACCAATAGATACCAGAAAGGGCATTCTAAAGATGTACTGGATTTCCAGGCTTAAGTACGTAGGCTACAACTACTGCAAATGTTAGACAAACAGTATTTTGTGACTTGTTTACTCAATCTTCCTTCTTCCGATAAAGCTTACAAGGGTGTGTACCAAAATGCCCAGGACAGGAACAATTTTAAGACCATCCCACCTCAGATTTTTTTTTTGTTGGGGGGTGGGGGTGTTTTTTTGTTTGTTTGGGTTTGGTGGGGTTTTTTGGTTTTGTTTTTTTGTTTGATTTTTTTTTTTGTGAAGGCACTATTCCTTGGGTAGGAAGCGCTCTTTGTTGAAAACTTAATCCCAGTTTAATTTTTCTCAGACCAGCCAGTCGGACTTCTATACGCCGTGCAGTAAATTTTTTTCTTAAACTGTGTTTTGATAGGTTTTGCTCCCTGTTGTAAAGACACGCTCGAACAATGGGGGCAGGTAAGCAGCATGGTTGCGCTGATGATTTAGAGTTTGCTGGCTTTTATATGGAACAAGAGGAAAGCTGGTCTTGTGTCAGCAGTCATTACCTTCTGTCTGTGATGTGCTTTCCCGACACAGTGGCACTTGAGAGACTGCTTTGTAACTACGTTACTATGAAACCAGACTTTTCCAAGGAACGAATTATCTATCTGGAGTGTAGTAACCATATGCAGACAACCCCAGCTGTAGCTGTGGCTTTCACTAATGTCGTTTACAGACCTGCATATTTGTATAAATGCCAATTAAGCTGTGGTAGCATTATTTGTCACAGAAAGCTTGGCCATATAACGAAAATACCTCAGTTTCTGTTGCCAGACAATGTGAAGAGGAGTTTTACTGCAGTAAATCAGCCTTGCATGATTACAGAATTGCAGTGAGTAGTTTCAGCATTTCTGTGGATCTGATTTTATGAAGTTGGTGATACTGCTCGTGTGGGTTAGGGAGGCAGGACTGGGTGCTGTGAAATCTGATGAAGCAGCAAGACCTGGGGGTTATAAGATGAGCACTTCAATCTGATGGAACAGTCTTAAAGCCCAAGAATATGGCAATGGAAGAAATACTGGAAATGTGTTTAGAAGGGAGGTAACACAAAATTTACTCCCTCCTCCAAATATACATTCAAACAAGAACATCTTGTCCAAAGTAAGTTTGACCAGCAGCAATTATAGCACTGATTTTAGAAATTAAAATGAATTGCAAAGCATGTGGCTATGAATCATCCGAATCATCCTGCATATTAATTTGTATATTTAGTTACTGAAATAGCTGTCTGTACTTTTCTGGCCTCTCAAAATCGGTGTGTAGCTGTGCTATTGCCTGTTTGTTACTATAGGCATAGGCCAACGCTGTGATGATAATTTGATAGATCCACAGCAAGAAGCAGATGACCTGCCATCTGGGTCAACTGGTTCTTTTTCCTTTGAGACAAGATAGTAGCTCTTCATAGCAAATGAAGCCTCTCTAATCTTCAGCCGTTGTCCATTTACACATGAGTAAATAGGTTAAACTGTTCATAAAACGTCAGAATCATACCAAAGAGTGTTACAAAGTGGCAGTAGCAAAACTGAAAAGCAGTCCATTATATTCTGCTCTGGATAGTACCTGCCAATGTACTGAAGACTGAATACAGTATTGGATGACGATCAAGTTAATGGGTGTGGGGAAATACAGTTATTCAGAAAAGAGTCTCGCCCTCGTTCCTCCTGCCAGGGGACACGAGCGCTCTCCCGACAGCCCTCCAGCTCGGTGCAGCCATTCACTGGTTTCCTGCGAGCGAGGACCCTGCCCCAACGACTAAATGGCCATAAGGAAGTAAAATGTGCCCGATTACACTATGGTTGTGTCTCTGCATAAAAGAGCAGAGTTTCATTACGTAATTCATTCTCATTTTCCTGCCTACTTCTTTGTGGTCTAGGCGGTACAGCATCCTTTCAATCCTACAGCACGTTTCCTCCTCTGCAGCAGTACCTCCACGGTCTGCTCCTGCCGACCACCGGGCTGAGCGCTGGGGAGCACCGCAGGTTCCCCTCGCTGGCACCCGCCGCCCCGCGGGACTTCCCCAAAGCCATGGGAACAGGTACCTGAAATGGGCAGGAGAGAGAGCAAGTGGTAGGCAGTAGCAATGTGTTTTATGGTANTGTGGGTTAGGGAGGCAGGACTGGGTGCTGTGAAATCTGATGAAGCAGCAAGACCTGGGGGTTATAAGATGAGCACTTCAATCTGATGGAACAGTCTTAAAGCCCAAGAATATGGCAATGGAAGAAATACTGGAAATGTGTTTAGAAGGGAGGTAACACAAAATTTACTCCCTCCTCCAAATATACATTCAAACAAGAACATCTTGTCCAAAGTAAGTTTGACCAGCAGCAATTATAGCACTGATTTTAGAAATTAAAATGAATTGCAAAGCATGTGGCTATGAATCATCCGAATCATCCTGCATATTAATTTGTATATTTAGTTACTGAAATAGCTGTCTGTACTTTTCTGGCCTCTCAAAATCAGTGTGTAGCTGTGCTATTGCCTGTTTGTTACTATAGGCATAGGCCAACGCTGTGATGATAATTTGATAGATCCACAGCAAGAAGCAGATGACCTGCCATCTGGGTCAACTGGTTCTTTTTCCTTTGAGACAAGATAGTAGCTCTTCATAGCAAATGAAGCCTCTCTAATCTTCAGCCGTTGTCCATTTACACATGAGTAAATAGGTTAAACTGTTCATAAAACGTCAGAATCATACCAAAGAGTGTTACAAAGTGGCAGTAGCAAAACTGAAAAGCAGTCCATTATATTCTGCTCTGGATAGTACCTGCCAATGTACTGAAGACTGAATACAGTATTGGATGACGATCAAGTTAATGGGTGTGGGGAAATACAGTTATTCAGAAAAGAGTCTCGCCCTCGTTCCTCCTGCCAGGGGACACGAGCGCTCTCCCGACAGCCCTCCAGCTCGGTGCAGCCATTCACTGGTTTCCTGCGAGCGAGGACCCTGCCCCAACGACTAAATGGCCATAAGGAAGTAAAATGTGCCCGATTACACTATGGTTGTGTCTCTGCATAAAAGAGCAGAGTTTCATTACGTAATTCATTCTCATTTTCCTGCCTACTTCTTTGTGGTCTAGGCGGTACAGCATCCTTTCAATCCTACAGCACGTTTCCTCCTCTGCAGCAGTACCTCCACGGTCTGCTCCTGCCGACCACCGGGCTGAGCGCTGGGGAGCACCGCAGGTTCCCCTCGCTGGCACCCGCCGCCCCGCGGGACTTCCCCAAAGCCATGGGAACAGGTACCTGAAATGGGCAGGAGAGAGAGCAAGTGGTAGGCAGTAGCAATGTGTTTTATGGTATGTTGGCATGCACAGCAGAATGGTATTCTTCTAGGATATAAATAAGCGTAAAAGAATATCAGTATTACTCTATCAAGCAGGAATGATTAACTGAGCTAGGCAATTTCCCAAGCCCGTCATCGTCCCTTACACTCTACAAAGCTGCTGTGATCCTATAATAATCACTGGACGTTATCTTTCCATTTGGGTAGTTTGTCCAATATAATTCAGCCAGGACTTATGGCTCATCCCTACTGTAATAGGTCACCATATGCTTCACATCTGGTCCTACAAAAAAAGCCATATTACACATACGATGGCAACTATTTTAGGGGACAGTCTTCAGAGACCCATAAGTGTGACTAGCAGTCTTGACATCTTAGCAGTTTCATTGATCAGCATTAAAACCGCATTTTACTATTACAGGCATAATTACTGCTAGTTCAAATGATGACTAAAATAAGCAGTTTCACGAGTTTTGTTATTTACCGAGCTGATATAGCTAATTTTTTCTAGGATACAGGCACTTAAAAAAAAAAAAAAAAAAACCACAACAGCAAGTCCACCATTTTGTCTCATCAAAAGTCATTGGACCAAATTGACCCCATCAGTGATGATAGAGCAGAAGTGTATTTAATCAGAAAACAAGAGAAGGATATAGACTTCTTCATATTTATGTTTCCCAGAGTTCAGGTCTCTGGTTTGTCACAGGAGAAAGTGCTGCATTAGGATTGCCTGGAATATCTGAATGTCTGCTGTCAGGTGAATATCTCAGTTTACAATTGGGATCTAACTTTAGCTTTTATCTGAGAGGGGGAGGGAAAAGAAAGAAAAAACGCGGTTTGCAGACAATAGTATGTCTCCTCTTGCCTCACACGCCTGTTGTGGTTTAGCCCAGCAGGCAGCTAAACACCACACAGCCAAACACCACGCAGCCCTTCGCTCGCTCTCCCCCTCCCCAGTGGGATGGGGGAGAGAATCGGGAAAAAAAAGTAAAATTCGTGGATTGAGATAAAGACAGTTTAATAGGATAGAAAAGGAAGGGAAAATAATAATATATGAAATAAGTGATGCGCAATGCAATTGCTCACCACGCACCGACTGATGCCCAGCCAGTCCCCGAGCAGCGATCGCTGCCCCCGGCCAACTCCCCCCAGTTTATATACTGAGCATGATGCCATATGGTATGGAATAGCCCTTGGGGCAGTTTGGGTCAGCTGTCCTGGCTGTGCCCCCTCACAGCTCTTTGTGCACTGGGCAGAACATGGGAAGCTGAAAAGTCCTTGACTGGGGTAAGCACTACCTAGCAACAACTAAAACATCAGTGTGTTATCAGCATTCTTCTCCTACTAAATCCAAAACACAGCACTATGCCAGCTACTAGGAAGAAAACTCTATCCCAGCTGAAACCAGGACGACACCACATCCTGGAACCCACTGGTATTTAAAGCTTGAAACATTTTATTTTCTATACATTCACTATAGAGGACTGAAACTTGATACAAATTATTTATTTGAAATACTTGAAGTCTTCCTACAAGAATAAAACATAGGAGCCTGGATTACTCGCTGACTGCCATGTGCAATTCCATGCACGTATCTGTTGTTGTTCTTCAATATCCTAATAGCCTTTTCTTAACATACCGTCCTCTAAAACATTAATAAGAGGAGGGTATGCGAGGTGGACAGGTACATTCTAACTTTCAATAGTTCATATTGTGAGACAGCTGCCTGCAAAAAGTCAGCCTGGCAAACTGAGAAAAATGTCCTTAAAAAAGAGCCAAAGAATAATAATTTGGCTCTTTCCTCCATTACCTACTGAATCAAAATTCATCCTGTGCTCCACACAGTACAGCTGACAGCTTTTAACTTCACTGCCTTTGGGTCCTCAGCCTCTGAGAGGACTCCCTTGTATGCCACCACTGAATGGGCCAGAAAAAGGAAACTTCATCTTCTTTAAGCAAAATGCTTTCTTCTTCCCTACTGAAGGAAGAGTTACCTTCCATCAAATTTAGCGAACATTTGAGATTTCTGGACCCCAGATTCAGTGTAGCAGCAAGGTATGTGTAGCGCCGTAAAACCTTGGCAAGGTGAGGCTAATTTCCAGGTGGTTTGTTATAATAGGAAATCTTCTGAAAGTGCTCACAAATAGTGGACGTGCCTCTGCTCTGCATATGTCCTGTGGGCACCTCTTCAAGAACAAATAATTCCTTCAGCACTTGCAGCCACAATTTCCCCTTTTCTTTCCGATGGACAGAAAGTTGTTTCATTCTTCCTACGCAAGGGTGACTAATTTAGTATGGGTTTGGTGGGCAGCTTTTGGGTACTCTGCATTACAAGTACTGACCTTTAAGACATGTATCTTGAGCACTGCAATTAAATTGGGTTTACTTCATATCCCACCTTTAAATAAGCTAGATATTGGGGTAAATGAGTGGGGATACTGGCCCAGAGCTGCCCCGTGAGGTCCCTTTAAGGGCCGTCTGCTGTCAGAGCAGGCTGGCTCCCTGCCAGGTTAGAAACTGGAGCAGAAGGCATTGGAAATCCCTTGAAAACTGTCATTTTTTGAACTGCCAAGAGCTGTGATGCTAATCAAGGAAAACACAGGAGATGTACTGGATTCTTTACATGAGCGGGTCTCCAGGGTTGAAATTTATTTTAAGCTTGTGCTTATTTTTAGAGAGTTTCTTGCTGTTGTTGTCAAACCTATGCTAAAGCAATTATTGCCTGTGAGGGTCACCAGGAGTTCAGTATTACTGAAAAACTTACAGCAGGGCTGTGAATGGCCTGAACAGCTCTGCAGAGCAGCCTGCGCAGACTCTGTTGCTTAAAGAAACAGAGCAGCTTCCTTCTGGCTTCCCTGCCTTCCTCCTTTTATTTTTATTTTTTTAAATGAGAAGCAGGTTTGAACTCTTTTCTTTAATTGCATCAAGCCCATACTGCCGGAAAAACCCCTCCCCGCTCCGAGTAGCCAGCTCCCTCCGCGAATGCAAACCCTGGCCTGTACTAGCGTGGCAGCTCCATCCTCCTTTTGCCTGACCCCTCGGAGGTATTGAACAAGCCATCATTAGGTTTCAGAGCAGCCCACTGAGACAAGATCTATTTTGACATATGGTCTAAAATGGGTGAACCAAGTCACAGACAAGATAAAGTTACGACAAATGAAAGCCAAACCAGGGAACAAGCAGCCATCTAAGGGAACCCCTCAAACATGCTTTCCCCCCTTGATCAGCTGCCAGCCTCCAACTGCTCCTTTTCTGTCCGGCCACGGCGGTGGGTACGGGGTTGTGCTGCTCCAGTGCGTGCATTGCTGCTGCGTGAGAGCAAGCGCTGTCCCAGCGACGGTCTGCTGCCTCCACGCAGCTTCGTTGTAATCGTCACATTTTCTAACTGATACACAAACTCTTTTCTTAAATAACGTAATTTTTACATTTAGACGAGTTAAGAAACTAATTTTTCTACTCAGTCCCTTGGCTGGGGAATTACTGAGTAATGCAAGGCGGCCGTTCCTGCGTTGGAAAGCTCTAATACTGAGAACTTGCATAGAGAAAGAAGCCTGCGCTGGGGAGAAGGAGTGGGACAGGAACAGCAGGGATCCCGGGCTGGCTGTTCCAAGGGAAAGATGAGGATTTTGTGAAGCTGCATCAGAGCACTACAGCCATCCTCTCCACCACAGAAGGAGGACTCAACAACCTAGGTAAGTACTATATTCCCTGTGTGAAAGCCATATTCGTTGCTTTTCTCCCTGCTATAAAAGAGCAGAATACACGTGGGGCCAGAGCTGTCCCAAAACTCGTTATATTTTGACAGTTATGCTCCAGAGAAAAGTAGGGTGGATGCAGCTGGTTCTTGGGGGGGAAGGAAAGATTTAGAACAACAACAAAAAAATCCAGAAAACTGCTGCCTTTCCTTACTCATCTCATGCACTTTTTGAAGCAGACCATCAGCTGCTGTGAATTTGCACACTTTGCTGAGGGCTGAGGAGCTAAACTCCTTCATTTATAGCAGCTGCAGGTGGAGGGCTGCTTTACATGTGTGTGTGTATACATACAACATCATCATGTTTGCACTTTTATATATGTGTGTGTGTATATACACACCAGAAATGAAAGCCTGTTGATGCTTTGTGCACTGACAAGCATCCACAGGTGTTAAGGCAGCTGGTTTTATGGGGTACCTGTGCGCACACACACACACACACACAAACTTTGAGGACTGTTTTCATTATATCCAACCGGGAGGGCTTTTAATAACAGGGCTAAGAAGTTGCAAGAGAGATTTATTTTCAACTTCTCTGTCATTCCTGAAAAATACCTGCTTGCAGATAAACCTGTTTATTAACTCAGAGTCGTGATTATAGGCAATCCTCAGGACAAACCTATTAGGCAATACAGAAATGCTGCAATTTTCATCACGAACGGACTTTATTAGGTACTGTGGAACTGCAGAAGAGCAGGTACAGGCCTGATCCTGCACCCAGTGGAGTCAAAGGTTTTGCCGCTAATCTCAAAACTGCAGGCGAGCTCTGGTACTGCTAATGCCAGTCAGGCACAATGGTTTTATTTGGTAACAGAGAATAGAAACAAATCAGAATTCTGATACCAGCTTTTGGTGGAAATATATTTTCTTCTCTGATCATCATTCTCATATTTAATAATTAGAAGTATGTGTACTAGGTAAGCACGGCAGGATCAAAATGATTTCCTGATGGAGAGACTGAGGTCTTCAGGAAAGGGTCAGTCCTTACTGCCTGTGAGGGTGCTGTCAGCATAAATAATTATCATGAACTTCAACTTCAAGCAATCAAACTTCATCGTATTGAAGGAGCCCCATTGCTCAGATTTTTCTTAATTTGATCTAGTGCAGTCAATTCCTTAGGGAAAGAGCGACTGCAAAAAAATCAATACAGCCTTGCAAAGGAAGCCGCGGTGTCTTGGTCGTGTCTACCAGAGGAAGTGGGACCACCTGAAGGAGGGGAGTTTGTCTCCGTCCCACTGAGGCACAAAGGTGATACAGCTCGTGCACTGGCCAGACGCCCTCGAATCGCTTGGACCAGACAATGAGTTTCAAAGGCAACTCAGCTGAGGTAAATCAGACTCAAAGCAGCATTTCTTCTAAAGCTCCACTGAGACGATATTAAGCTCCTCTTTTAGGTTTCCTTATTTCCCAGTTCTTACCCAGCCAGTTTGCATGATGGCATCTGGTCTGCCGGGACGATGCTTTTCCACCGCTCGCTGCGTGCAGCTGGCAGGCTGCTGGGGCGATCGCTGCTGCCTCGCCTCGGGTTTAACTTCTTCTGTCTTCAGAGAGGCAGAGAGCGATGCAGGTTTCAATGCACCTTCTGTTCCCTTTCTGTTTGTAGTTCTGCAAGTCAAAATATGCTGCTGGTTTCAATTTATTTTTTTAAAAATCTCCACTCATCACTTTCTTCAGAGGAGATAGTGAAATATTAGACATGAAAAGGGAAAGATCCTGAATTTGTGGGCAAAACTAGGAATCAAAATCTAACCCACTAGATCGAGCTTTAATATTCAGAACATTTAGACTTATTTAACTCTACTGCCTGGACGTCTATAAACATCCCCTCCCCAAATTATCCCCTTTTCCTACCCTATATATCTTGCACTGTGAGCTTCTGCTACACTACCTGTTGCAACTATTATTAGAGGGCACTAGAAAGTTGAAATAATTGGCACAGATTTTTTTGTTAGAACTGCTCTTATCTCTCATGACTTAAAAATTATCCTCTGTCACTTTGTAGTTATTCTTTTAACCGAAGTTCATATTGAAATATTTCTAAACAAAAGAACAGCTTGTGGTAAGCAGATTTTTTTTGCCTCATATTTTGATCGTAGGGCTGTGGAAAAAATTTAACTAAAAAAACCCAGAAAAATTAATAAAGCCAAGGCCTTTATAAAGTAAAACATCTTTTCATTTGAAAGCTCTCTCTACCTGCCCGCTTAGAGGAGTGGGGATCACGCATGTGCATTGGGCTTCAGGGATCCAAGTTTTCCACCAAAAAGAGAATGGAAGATGCTTCTTCTGAATTGTGCCTCAGATAACTAAATTAATTTTGTGTCAAAGTTACTGAAAATGACACAGATAAAGATTTTACAAAAAGATTTCTCATTGCTGTTGAATATTGGGAAACTTGACCTAATTCAGAGCAGGAATAACAACTCCTACTCTTTCAAGTGGGCTTCAGTGGACAAAAGGTGCCTTGCTCCTACTCCTTAGAGGTAAAAAAAGCAAGCAGGCTTTATATTGCTGTAGCCTTTCCCCTATAGCAGTTCAGAGTGCACGCTTAAATCTGCAAAGGGAGGATGCCCAGCTTTCCCTTGCCTTTTCAAAATAAACGAACAAAACTTGTAGCTCGCTCATACCGAGCAGCCACCTTCTTGTGCCGCAGAAGATGGCTTTTGACTGACTGACACGGCAGGTGCCGCGGGAGCCAAGACAATTCTGCATTTCAACTGATTGTTGTCACTACCAAAGCCTATTATCTGGGGTAATAAAGTTTAAGATTAAGGGGATTCTGCATGTTTGTGTTATTCTCCACAAAGCTTTTCTTCTAATAGACCAGCTGCTTTATTACACTTCGCCCACCCCTTCTCATTGTACAGAGAAGCCACGTGTACGAATGGGAACGCACTGAGGCAGACCTTGGCTACCAGCTGGGAATATCATATCGCACTCAGCCTCCATCTGGGAGTATTAAGTTACCAGCAGTTGCCAGCTGGGAACGTTGCATCTTCCACCTTGCCCAGCAAAGCACATCGCGTTATTGTCGGGCTCCTGCCAAGACCATAACCCGGTTGTGTTCCCACTCTTCTTCTTCATGACTTGGGTGCTCCACGTGGAACTGCTCTGGCTCTGCTGGCTCACGGTGACCATGCCTGCTTCGTACTAGAGATGCAAGTATTCAGATGAAAAAGTTTCCTCATTCTGTTCTCTGGAATATGCCCTTGGAAAAGAATGTTAAACATCTGTAGCAGAAAGTACTCAAATGAAACTGCCAACCATTCATCACTCAGAGAATTTATGGATGTCTTTCCCTCAAGTCTTAAACCTTGCATTCATTGAAGGCCACAACATGGAGATACTATTGCCACATATCTTATACCGAACAGAGAATCAACTAACCTTGGGTCGGGGGGGCATGGAGAGATACTCTGTGTCACCACACCCTCCCCCCCTTTTTTTTTTCTTCTCTAGATATATCCTAGATGCATTTTAGGAAATAGGATCTGCCAGTGTAACATCCTGCCTTCCTTACAGCGTATGTGGGAACATTAACATAACATTAGCATTTCACTTTAGATCCAAAGATCTTGGAGTGTTTCAGAGGGACAGAAGCAGAGGAGGAACGGGTCAACAGGAACCTTACAAAATTCAGCAAGGGCAAATGCAAAGTTCCGCACTTCAGTACCCGTGATACAGTACTGGGGAGCAGCTACGCTGAAAAAAAGCAGATGGTCATGGGAGGCAGTGAGCTGAACATGAGCCAGCAGTGTGCCATGGCAACAAAGGTGGCCAACAGCACTGGAGCTGTATTAGAAAGAGCACGGCCAGCAGATTAAGTGATTAGACCCCTGTCCTCAGCAGTTGTTAGACCACGTCTGTAACACTGCATCCTGTTCTGGGGCCTCCGATGTAAGGAAGACGAAGAAACTACGAACTACGAAAACAATTTTATCTGGCTTCTGTATTACCATCCGATTCTGTGATAGGAGTGTCCTTAACAGACCCCTGATAATGCAATGGGGGAGAGTGCAACAGCATGTCAACCCCAAAGTCCCTGTCCTTCATTCAAGGCACTCAGTATCTGATCTTATGGTACCTTATAGCTCCGAAATGCAGACTAGTGCTGACAGTTTTGGTCTTTGGGGATGGAATTACCTTTAATTAGCAGATAAGACTACCCCTAACTTAGAAACTGAGTTGTCTTTGGGATTGATGTAGCAAAGCCAGAACAAACTGTCTTGAGGTTTGAGAACAGCTTCAAATATCGCCTATTTCCATCCCTGATTCAGACACACTGTCTTCATATTGGCTCAAGAAAACAAGCACATCAAAGATCAATATACTTGAGGGAACAAGTGGGAGGAAGAGAAGAAGAGTAATGGTGAGATAATTCTCATATTTCTTTGAGGCATATTAATATTTCCTTGGCCACAAAACATAGATCACAGGTGTCCTAAAGTCTAGAATAAGGTAGGTTTTTGTTGCAAGGTGCATAATATTTGTATGAGCTGGAAGCCCTGCAGGTATCTTTAGCAGGTACCAAAAATTTATTGGGAAAACAGGAAGAAAGAGTGGCAATTGGGAGCCAAAACCGTCTGCATGGACAGGAGGACTTGGGCTCTTCTCCTGTTTTGGGACATCTGCAACAGTAATACACGCTAACAAATGTAGGCAATAATGTGCATCACTCTGCACAAAGACTGGGTGAGAATTAACCAAATATCAACAAAAAAAGCCAAAAGAATATAAACCAGGAGATTTTCCCTTCAGTAACTCACTTTTGGGAAAGATCTAGCTGGTCTGACTAGAAATTGAGATCAGAGCACAGAATGTACGTACACTATAGTGGCAATACCACAGTTCAGGCTCCTGTAAGCTGCTTTATCATAAGGCAACAGCACTTAATTTAGCTCTTAATGAAAGGTGTCAGAAGATTAAGACCAAGCTGAAGATTTCTACTGCCATCCTGGGATTTAGAGGTTATGCTGAAATCATTAATACAACCACTATTTGAACTCTTTTGATCACCAAGTATTAAATTCATCCATAAGTACATAAATCCTAGGAAGCAGGAAAGCAGAGCTACCCAGCATCGACGGTCCTTTTTCCCTTGCTTTTCTCGTCATTGCCTGTGGTTGTAATGTCTTTCAATCATCTCCTGAACTGCATAAAGAACCAATACTACAGTCCCTCCCCATAAAATGCCATCCTAAATTCTCTTAGAAGCTCCATTTTCTTATTTCAGACTCTCTCAGAGCATGCATTAAAATCCCAGGTGTCTTAGTTCCCTTCCCAGGGCTCCCGGGCATGCTTTGTGCCACCCCTGAGCGCAGAGAAGCAGGCTTGACTTTGCCCCCTGCTCTTTGTTGCCAGCAGGTATTTCTCAGGCACGTTTAAATGATGCTGATGAGTCTACGTACGTTTGCACTACCTCCAGTCGTGATAGCCCAGCTGAGCCAAGGCAGTGTGCTGAAAGGGGGTGAGACAAATTTCATGGGTCCATGTAGGAATGTTCCTCCTCGTTCCCCTGGGGAGTTCAGGTACGTTATACATTCCTGCACTGAAAGCCTGGCTGTATGTTAGGGGATGCTGCGAGATGGGACGCTGCCATCCCTCCTTCCTATCCGCATGGGCAGGAGCAGCGGCAGAGGTCCTGTTCAAACACAGGACAGGGTAGCACCTACTCTACTCAGGTTTTTGGTGAACGTCAGTCCTTCTTTTTCATGCTATTATCTTGCTAGTGTGTGTGGCTTTTGGATTTATCCCTGAAGATGTTATTCTGTATTTTATTATGAAGTTGACTCCACAACTATGCGTACTCATCCACTGGCAGAGCTGACTTAAGAGCGGTGTTCTGGCTTGCACATGCTGCTGTAGTAGGTCTGGTTGTAGGTCCAACCACTTTATCCCTGTGCTGTGGTGATAAAGAAGAAAGCCTTTTTTTTTTTTTTTAAATAAAATGAGTGACTAATACAAACCCCACCCTCTAAAGCCAGAAGACCTCAAACCATTTATTAAAACAAACTCTACATTAGAAGTGGATGAGTAAGCGCAGCAGTCAGGGAACTCTAATAGCAATTGTTTTTGTTGTTGTTTTAGAAGTTCTTAACAAACATTTCTAAATCAGACAAAGGATTATGCTAATGAGCCTGCTGAGTTAACACTGCCTTTCCACAGCCTCAGCTTTTAAGACAATGGCCATGTTTTCTTCTAAAAACAACTCACTCTTTAAAAGAAAGACCTCCAGAACACATGGATTCTCACAGAGAAACAATTCCTCTAATTGTATTTTCTATTCCACTTTAGGGAGCATTTGGATAAAGCTGTCACTCCACAATATTATGCCATTGTTTCATATTCTTTCTTTTCACACCCTTTTCTACCCTTAAAATGAAGATTCTTATGAAACCTCTGTTGCAGAAAACTGTTGGTTTGGGTTTTTTTAAGCGCCCCTCACCGCAGTGCTGACAGCTCAGGTTAGATTACAGGATCTCTTAGGAAGTGAAATGGTCTTAGTAATGCTTTTGACTTTCATTACTCAGCCAGATTGTGGAGTCTATCAATTATACCCACATTGACACACTGGTGAATTAATTGGCGCGTTTGACAAGGACAGCTATTACCCCGTGTTGTTCTGACAGCTGGGTTTGATATCAGAAATTTGTCAACCTTCCCCTTCACGTGAGCTGCTGGAGGAACAGTTGAGCAGATCAGGCGAGGACACCAAGATTTTTTTTCCCTCTACAATCTCAACACCTGGTGATAACCTAAACCCTAAATAAAATCATGGACGTTCATAACATCAATAAGCAAACAGCATGCCAGACCTGTGATATAAAACAATCTCCTGTCTGGGCTGACAAAGTGTTCAAGGAGTCAGAAAACTAATTTATTATCAGAAAAGTTAGCACCTTTCAGTAATGACTTTCTATGTGTCCTTCAAGTGCCAGTTATTCTTATTGGGTGGAAGTATTTTAAGTTTATCTGAGTTTGGGGACTGGCGGTTACAAGACAGCTGATAACTTAAACTTCACCTCACTTAAGATCAGGGGCAAGATTTGAGTTACAGTTGGATGTAAATAGCTCTGGGCACAGAGCACCTTGCTGGGGAGCACTGCTGCTTGCTGGCTAACGCTGCCCCATTTGGAGACAGTTTCTGATAGGTTCTCATTTTCTTTCTTTTCCACGGCTGCTCATGAGAGCTTTTCCCTTGCCTTTTAAGACGAGATTAGAGAATTACTCACAATTTTAACAAAGAAAACAACATGCAGGCGTGCTCCCCCCTGGAGCTGGCAGAGACTTGCTGGCCTCACAGCCTTAGTCTTAGTCTTAGTGCTCCCTCCTCCAGAGGGGAACGACTCAGCTGGTCCCCAGCTCAGTGAGAGATCGTCCCTTTCTTGGTGAAGAGCAAAAGCCAAGCCTTGGCTTTGCCCCCTCCGCACCCGCCGAAGGGCACAGAGAGGAAGGAATGCCCTTGCAGCCAGCAGCCCCTCTCCGAGCCTGACCAGAGAGCAATAAAAACAGACTTATTCTCGCAGCCTAAAGCAGCTTAGGAGCGAACCCTCAGACACGTAACTTCATTAGGTTTAGAATTCAGCACCAGTCATGCTCAAAAGTTAATTTGTAAACAATTAGCATATGCTAATGCTATTAGAGAATCAAGACTTACAGCACCTCTGTAAAATGCAAAAAAAGAGCCCAAAGCTTCCCAATTCCCCAGCTATTTGGCTTTCCTAAGTCCACACGGCAAATGCAGGTGTACCGGGGAGAGAACTAGATGCTTTGGGGCAGACCTTCAGCCACAAAGGAAGTATTTTTTTTTCTTGAAATAGAATGATTTTATTTTTTTAAATAATAATCTGGAGAACAGGTTATTGGCATGCGTTACCCTAAGAATGCAGACATGGACAGGCTTTCAGCTGGGCTCTGAAAGGGACTAAATCCACAGGGACACTGGTCTGTCTAGCTGGTGGCACCGTGAGAGCAGAGTCCAAGCCTGGCAGCTGGCCTCTCCGGGCAGCACTCGGGACTTCACTGGTCCCGAATTTTGGAAGACAGCACGCTCAACAGAGAGCTGCCCAGAACTGCCTGAACTGCCCAGCAAAGGACGGTTTAGTCCCCATCTCGGCGCTTTCCTTCAAAGCGAGCGAAGCGTTTGTCTCCACGTAGATAATCGCTATAAATCCTTTCTTCTGCAACTGCGGTTCCCTTCCTTGAGAAAACACAACAAAGAGGAGCTGCTCCCCTCCACCCATTAGCCAGTAATCCCTGCGTTAATTGTGGGTCTTGATAGGATTTCAGCACAAGCTAGGTACCGAAGCGCACAGCACTGAAGATTTCAGCAAACTCTGGCTATGCCAAGAGCATTTAGAAAGATTTATTGGGAGGCACTTAAACACCTAAGGAATTAAAGCACAGTGGCTAGGTGGCAACAGAGCGGGAGGACGGAGGTCTCGTTACTTCCTAGGCAGTTAGATGGTTAGGGGTTTTTTTTGCACTTTCCCACCCTTCCCACACTAAGAAGCCTTTAAATCTGTGTTTCTTGATATTACACTTGCCACTCAGAAGACCAAAAAGGACTTAATTTTTAAATATTGTCAAGACCATGGTGTGGTGAAGCACCGCTATCCTGGATAGTGTTTGGCTAAAAGCTTCAAAATGTCAAATGTCCATATTATTATTAGATGTGGAAATTACTGGTCTTTAAAAAGATAATAATGCACCCAGGTTTTTATTTATACCTTACTGTTTTTGATAGTAAGTGGTATACAGTAAAGATTCAATCATCCAAAGCTTGGTGAAAAGCTACATAGGAATTGCTATTACAGTGTTTATGACTCTGTTGAGGGGAAATAGCTGCAACCAGCTCATTTATTTTCTTTGACCAGGCCACATGTTGGTGGACGGCAAATTCACTTCATCCGTTACACACACACATGGTTAACACCGAACTTCTTTAGCAGCTAGTCCAAGAAAAGTAAAGTTAAAAAAGTAAATGTCTTGTTATAACACATTAAAAGAAACTAGGAGAAGGCAATCTGGCAGGCTCAGTCCCCCAGATTCTTGTAGGAAAATTTTGCCTCATGAAAGTTGATTGTTCTGCTTCCATGACCGGGGGCTGCCCGTGTGTGCAAGGGTTTCCAAAGCTCACCTGCGGGGCTGCTTGCTTTCCACTGGAACAAGCACCGTGATACATGCCTGCCTCGGCCTTGTACCATAAAAATGGACTCCTGGATGGTTTCTTGTTCTGCATTTCATCCCAGAAAAACCTAAGATGGGGGAAGAACGCAAGGGAAGCAGCTTGCTTATTCCTTCCACATCTGGCTGCAAAGCTGGTAAATGATAAATTGTTTGCAAAGAGCTGGGAATGTGCAATGGACAAAACATATCACAATCTCTGCAAGTTTGGTGATATCACCTCTGAACTAAATGGCTGACTTAAAAAGATGATTCAATCAGTGAGCAGAAAAAGTTGCAAAAATTAAATGCAGTTTAATGGTGAAAGATTTCCATTTTTGAAGCACTACATTAAATTATGCAGCTGTACATCAAACTCACTTTCAAGTGAAAGTAACCTTTGGTTAAAGTATATTGAAATAATCTTATTTCATGAAATATTTGTTAGGGGAAAAAAAAACCCTCATGACATACATAGATTTTGCCATTTCAGATACTTGTCTTACTAAATTAAAAAATACAGGATTGTAAGTGTTCATTAGCAGCAAAAGAAGCACAGGGATACACACAGTTAGTGTGATCATACTGAAGTGTTAAATTACCTGAGCCAGAACTGCAGTAGTAGATTTCTTTTACAAAAAGGATGGTCAAGTAGACATAGGTGGTAAGATTACCTTTAAAATGTTTTACTGTAGACCTAAAATAGCTACCCAGCTTTAAAAAAAAGAGAGAGAGAAGGGGGGGGGGGAGAGAGAGAACATAATTTCAAAATCCTTAGCTTATTTTTAATTTATAGTCCTTGGAAAAAAAATAAGTGGATAGCCCAATCATTTATATGCCTGGGCAAAAGCAATACATCTATATAAAAGTACAGTGATATATTTCTGTTGCTAGTTTAATGTGCTGCTCTGTGCCCTGCGTGTTCTGATTCATTGGAGAGCAGCAATCATGTCGACAGGAGCTGTTCTTCAGTTCCCATCAGCGACAACTAAAGGCCAATTCAAGGTTGTGGTGGGGTCATGAATCTAACATAGTCACTGATAGAACAATTTCCCTTCCGCATGACACCGTCGGTGGGACACAGAGGGAATATACGGCAAGGACTGCTGCAGGTATGTCTTGTTATTACCATCCCTCTTCTCCCCCCATCCCCTCTCCTTTTTTATTTTTAATTTTTGGCGATGGTCTCTGCTGTTAACAAGGAGCCTCTGGGGAATACAGAATCAGTCAGTGGAAAATAAGAAGAGAGGAAACTTCTAAGCCTTTAAGAAACCAGCATACTCCTGGCCTCTGTGCAGGGCAACTCAGCAACATCAGCTCAGTTTGAAAGCTGGATCCACCCGAAGACAATACGAGCTGTACATCCCTGCCAGTCTTATAAATGAGAAAGATGCTGGACCAAACTCTACAGTGATTTCACCTCTGGTCCAGCAGCCTTTGAATTAAATAAAGAGGCATTTTTACCTGGACATAACACCACCAGAGTCACTATCCTTCTGCAGTATGAAAATCAGACTGGAATTTTTCCTGACAATGTAATTCTTTTCACACACTGAAGCCCGTAGTGATCCTTCCAGGGGACTTGGCACAAGCTTTGAACAAGCCACAAAAAAAAGAGCCAACTCCCACTATTGTTTCTGCCATACATGTCCCAGGGAGAGCAGATTTTGGACCAGACGAGTAATATTTCATTCTCATGCCACTATTAGTCATCACAAGACCGTACAGTTAATACAGTATGGCTTAGCTCTGCAAATTCTAACCACCAGGCATGGGGCTGATGTTGAGGAGCAACTGCATTGCAGCTGATAGAAATGCCTAATGCAGTAAGCTTTACAATTTAAAAAATTACTTCCAGTACCTCAAGTCTGCAGACTGCACTGTTTTCTGCCTTCCCTATTAGAAGAAGCAGACCTGTAAAATGTGGATTTGCAGATTTTGTTAGAAAGAGACCACATAGTACTACAGTTCATTTGCAATTAATGTTTAAACGATGCTAGAAAGAGCTGCAGACCACCGGTTCAAAATCTAAAATAATCAGCTACAGCAAGGTGCGTGGTTATACTCAATGCTTTGTATTTCCCATGTCTCAAAAGCCAAAAGCCTAGGTCATATCTGCAGTGAATAGGGATAGGTCCAAGCTTTTCTTACGACCAGATTTTCCTCCATTGTGCATTATGCTCATTCACACCCGGAGCGAGGCCACGCTGCAGAGGTCTCTGAAAAGGCCATAAGTGAGCTTGACCTTGCTGAGGCTCAAGTCCTCCTTCAATGGGCTGAACACAGAAGGGCTGAAAGAACAACGACCCTTCCTATTCCCATGGATGCTGCTTGACAGGAGCATGGGGGCTCAGCCAGCCTGCGGGGTTGAGCCTGCTCGCCCGTTCAGTCTTCCCCTTCTGATACAAATGCGTCAGGCACGACTCAGCGAAGATGGGGAGAGGGAGCTGTGGCAGTACCAGAAAGCAGGGGGAGCCCCAAGAGGAGCTCTGCTTTCTTGAGGGATCTCTGCAGCTTTCTAGTGAATGTCCTTCAAAAGAAGTTCTGTGGTCCCTTTAAAATAAGGCGGTTCCCTCCTTGTTTTAAGCAGCTTCAAAGATAGATGAGCCCCTGTCTGCCATTTCCCTTTGATTCCCCAGACAATTTCAATGATAGTTTACATGGAAACACCAACAGGACTCATTTTATGTATCTAAACAAAATTTAGGTCCTCACCTTGTCTCTACTGCTATAGCCTTTAAGACTTTTCAGACCGTCATCATTTCACAGCTCAGCATTAGAAAACTTAAATGCACCTTGGCTTGCATGCTGGTATCAGGATCCCTAGCTCAAGGAGCATGGGGGTTTCATGTGAGTTGTGTGATGGACCCAGCACAGCCTCAAGCCCCACTGAGGCCTCAGTACATCAAGTAGTGTTATAGCGTATTCGGATGGTATTCCAGTGGCCTCCCCAGAGTCAGCACCGTGGGCTTGCAACCGCACCCCTTGCATGATTAACATCGTGACTAGGACCTCAGTGAGGGCTGAAACAAAGGACCTTGCTCTGAGTGCTCCTAAATCAGTAGGCAAAGGCACAGGGGGAGGTCACCTGCTCTTTTGCAACGGTTGGTTTCATGGGCATTGCCAGTACATCTGCTCACACACACTGATATTAAACCACAGCCTGTAAATGAGATAAATTGTCCCTTTTTTAGTGCCAATGGTTCTTCAACAACACGCAAAGCACCTTTGCCTCTGCCTGGATTTGGATGGGTCTGTGAAACTCCGGACAACCTTCTCAGTCCCAGAGATGGTCCTTCTCAGGCTGAGATGCATTGGCAAAACAAAGCCTGAAAAGTGATAGTGGGTCTGTGTGTATGCTGGGGTATAAACACAAGGCTTCAGAGTCCAGAGCTGTCCCACAGTTACCAGCTGCAAATACTAAAATCACAGTGTTTCTGGGAAACATTGAAACCAAATTAACAAAAAGCTCAAATCTAAAAATATAGCTGTAATTTACAATTCCCTTTAATAGAACTTTATTCCTGCACTTGTTATAATTGAAGATATTTATAGATAGTGTAAAAAAAGGGACTGGAAATTTGTATTTATGAATAATAAGGAAGAGCTGTAAATGGAAACAAGAGAGGTTGTGCAACATTCCTGCTGAAGTGCAGGCTTCCCCAACACCATCCCATCAAGGATGTTAACTCTTACCTGCTAGCTCTTGACGCTGGCTCAGGCTCCGTCAGCTGTACGCAGCTGTGTTTAAGCATGTGATGGTTTTTTTACTCTTGTTTATGCTGTTGTAGTTGCTCCTAATCAAACTGGCTGCAGATAAGATCACAGCATGCATTTGAACTCGAAGGTGAAAGCACATGTCTTTATCCTCTTATTGACCAACTTCGATGTGTGTGCGGGTATCTGTCACACCACAGGTGAAGAAAATGGGGGATCTAAAACCTCATGTCCTCAGGCATGACAGCTACACTCAGTTTTTAGCCTTTCTTTGGGCAGAATCTTTTGCCATATTGATTTCACTTGCATTAAAAATTCTTCTCTGGAAATTAAAGACTTGGATCTGTCTCATTATTTTAAATCTGAGCTGGCAACTGAGTTAATATTAAAATGACATACACACGCAAATCACATTTCCTATGTTACAAATAACTGGAGCAAAGCGAATATACCAACATTAATAATTTACCTTACGAGCTTAGCTCCTTTTTCTTTTTCTGGAACTTCCACAAGCAGACTGCAACTTCCTCCAATTTATTCATTATTCAAATTCAGTCAACAGTTTAAAAGAAAATGTTTACCTGCCAGATAGCTTGCATTTTTCTTCCATTTTCACTTCTCAGTATTTGTAACAAAGTGTTAGTCACAATCGTGTAATTAAATCCCATAATATAGTTTCTGGTCCTCAGCTAAATCAAAATGTAATACTTCTGGGAAAAAATACTGCCCATGTGTCTATAAAAATCACGTTTCTACAAATAGTCTTGTCTATGTCTGAATTTCATCTACATTCATTCAGACTAACAACTCAACTGCTCAAATGTTTAGCAAATGATCATTAAAACAGGCAAAGCAGCTTTATTGCCTTGCTTGTCTGTAAAGAAAGGAAATACATTTTCTTTCCTTTAGCGATCTTTAATCTATTCTGCTCCACAGTTCTTCCCCTCCCCCCTGGTTCTGCAGGTGCCATTAACAAATAAAAGGCTCCAGACAAGAGATGTCTTTCAGCTAGCTTTTATTCACTTCCCAGAAGCAGCCTTTGGGTTTCTGCAGATCCATGGGCCACAAGCGGAAACCAATACCAAACCAAAGAAACCTCGGCTATCAGAAGCAGAAAGATGAATCTTCTTTCACTCTTCCCCCAATTCTTGTTTTGTTTTCATTTTTCTTACCGAGGACAAGTTTTTTCATCCCTTTTTAATTATTTTTATTGTTAATTTCTAATCATAGTCCTCATTTATTGGGGGCTAACAAGACATGAAACCTGCACATAGAAGCTTAAAAGGCACCAAACAGACCTTTGCCACTTCTCCCTATCTAATTTTCAGCTAAGCATTCAGGTGCTCCTCACACTTTCAGAAATCTTCACCATCATGGTAGGATGCAATTTCTTTCCATTACAACTGCAAAGACAGCGTCCCACCAGCCCTAAGTCCTTACCATGTACCGCAAACCCAAGCAGGAGACCGCATTTGATCAGACATCATCCCCGTGTGTGAACAGCGTAAGTTATTTCATCAAGCCCCGTGGGCTGCATGGTTCCTGTGAGGTGAGCCACCCAGGTGGCTCTTGATTACTGGCCTGAATACCTGTACCTTCAAATGAGAATAGAAATAAACATACAAAGATGAAAAAATCTGTCCTAGGAGACAGCATTACTAAAGCATACTTAGGAGATGTTTCTCTCTGCCGTTCCTCTATAATGATAGCATAACTTTCAGCTGTCTGCTGCAGCGATCACTGAACGTGATCAAATTGTGTATGAAACCTGTAGGCTGCTCTGCTAGACACCATAAGGATTAAACGTGCATGCCACCCGGGCAGCTGTTCCAGCAGAAGCACTGCAAGTCCTACAACAGGAGATCTACCAAAAAGTAATTATTACTGATGGAATTAATACAGCGAATATGCAATACCAGGTGACAGTTGTATGAGAACTGCAGATCTTCAGTTGCTGGAACATAAACAGTTGCTCTTCATAAGAGTGAGATATGACTCCGCAGCCTTACCTAGCTGCCCTGTCAATAAGGCTTGTCCACAGCGGACACCGGCTGCCCTGGCCACCACTGGCAGGAGCTCTTAGATACCTCCAAGGTCTGTCCCAAGTTTGGCCGGGCACTTACAGCTGCTGCTGGATCATAAGGCATATATGTGATCCAACCATGCGGGAAGACTTCATTCCGTGGAGGATTTCTGCCAACCTGGTCTTTGGTGCCACTAAATGAATGTAAAGATTTTAGGACCAGTTTGCGTGTGTGCAGCTCTTAGAAATGAGCAAAGGTTTTTCCAAAGCAGAGCTGAGTCATGGCAGGAACCACCCTGTTTTTGAGAGGGATGTGCGAAGGCAGGGTCCGCAGCAGGCATGCCAGCTCTCCGAGGGCAGGGATCTCTTCTTCTAAATCTATTCTGCCTTCTGAACTGCAGTGCTCTCTCTGCAATTTTGGGGGAGGCAGGATAGATTTAGAAAGTGGCTGCTTATCGATTTATAGTCTTTACGCTGGACATAGCTTTTTATTAAAGAAAGCAGATACTCAATAGTGTTAACTAGTAATGGGAATTGACTTTTCACTAATTGCACAGAACCTGGCATTAATACACTTTAATAGAAAATAGGCCTGTGCACTCCAGATCAATCCAAAAGTTTTCCCTGACTATGCCACAGACAAAGGACTCCAACAACAACACCACGGCTAAATAAGACATTTTATTTATTTATTTGTTATTCCTCCAATTATCGAGATAAGGACATATCTCCAGGGAACGAGGGAAACGCTTTAACTCGGATGCTTGGCTGCTGTTTGTTTGCTCCACAGGGATCCTTATTTCCCGGTGTGCTATTCTGCCCCATTCACCTAGTTTGTACACGAAGGAGCTTTTTGTCTGCCTCAGGTACAGTGGGATGCAGGTAGAATAAATGTCCTGGAAGTAAGGCTGACATTAGAATTAAACCAATTTATTATTTAATGAATATTATAAATAAATATGATTTTTTTAGTACTGTTATAGGCTTGTTTTAAATGCTAATGTTAATTTTATGTTAATGTTACGAAACAAATTCTCTGTGTTCAGCTTCTTCACGTCTGGTTTCTCGTTAGAGGAGCACAAGGGGATTAACAGCTGTGCCCTGCTGAGCCCCCTCTCCTCCCTCCAGCCACCCCTCTCCTGAGCGACTCCTTCGCTTGAAAAGCTCCAGCTTCCCCAAGAGCAGGCCCTGCCTGGCGATCTTGCTGCGTTTCTCTCTTTTTGTCCAGAGACCGTGGAGCCACCAAAGTAATTCTCTGGGACAAAAAGGTTGTTGGTTGTTACTAAACCCCTCAAGGTTATCTCAGTTGTGCAGCTCCCCAGGGCTCAGCAGCTGGCTGCTGAGAAGATACCATCAGTTCGTGGGGTACAGCAGAGGAAAGCTGGTGTGCTCAGTTACAAACATTGCATTTTTCACCCAAGTGTTGTCACTAATTTTGAACATTTACTAAAATAAGTCTTGCTCCCATTATGCAGTTTACATTTAGGTTGCCTTGCCTGTCAGCCACCTCCATAAAAAAGTTGAAGACAGACAAAATGGGATCAAGACTCCGTCACTGTCCCACAGAAACTCTCATAGAAAATGAGAATGTATGTTCTCATAGTAAAGAGCGGTTCAAAGTGGAGCGAATTGGAGTCCCGGCCCCTTTTAAGCACTATTACCGGTCAAATAAAGCAGCTAATAATAAAGGATTGCTGTTTTATTTCATGCACTTAAATAAAACAGATTGGCAAAACCTTCCTAATGGTTTGTGACACTCGAGCATTATACCAGCCGGCTCCTGGAGACAGGCCCCTGCAGAAAAGCAGATTTTTCACCAGCTTCAGCCTTCTAAAGGGTGCAGGTCCATGACTCTAGCTGAATGAAGTTTGGAGCACCCTCACCTTTGTGATTACCCCTCCCATAGCTATCGGCTGCTTTTAGGTCTCCCTTTAGCCTCCTCTGAGCCCAACTGAAACAAACCCCTGTTCCCTGGGGCACTGGCAGTGACATGGGGGCTGACGAAGGCTAATTAATGCTTCATGCTAGTTAATGACGTATGCTTGTGTCATGAGAAAATAATTTTTAGCTCCCTGTAGTTCGGACAGCTTGACTTCTTCTGTTGCCGGCCTCCCATCAAGCAGCCCCCGAGATGAGTCGCAATACAGCAACGCTCTATTTCTCCCCAGAGAGGCAAAAGCAGGGCTGGAAAAGGAATCCTAAACTTCTGAAAACTTCTGACCCACCACAACACTCCTTGTACGACAAGAGCCAAACTGCAGCGGGAAACTCCCTCCGCAGGGGAGGGGACACTCGGAAATCCCTGTCTAGGCCCAATGGCCAGGGCCCTGTGACCCTTAGCGAGCATGGCAGGAGCAGCCCCCAGGCCGCCTCGCCCTGGCTGTCAGGCTGTGCCTACCCGCCGTGCTTGGGCAGAGGAGGACGCAGGAAGGCAGGAGGTCCCCTCTGGCAGGGCTTCAGGCCGAGAGGGCAGATTTGCCATCTGAAAGGACAGTGAATGTGGTCTTGCGGGCAGCTGAAGGGCCCCTCTCAGGATGCAGGACAAATGTACTTGGTTTAGCTCAGTTTTGGTCCGGGTCACAGGAATGGAAACCTGGAGCCATGCCACCGGTGTCTGTTTGGATTGCTGCAGTGCTGCAGTGGAGAGCTGGACCCGTCTACAGCAGCAGGAGATTGCTGCACCTTGCTGGTGGCCTGAACTCCCACCCAGGGACCGAAGGCTCTGCTTTGCAGCTCGCCCGCCACACCAAACCCCTTCTGCTGGGGACACAGCCTGCCCTGGTCCTCGTGGCTATGCTGGGGCGCCATGCTAGACATGCTCAATAACCACCCAGCAAAGCCTTGAGAATGCTGTAATTATTTTTGTTGCTGATTTTTGTAATTATTTTGTAATTATTTGTAATTATTTTTTGTTGCTGATAGTTTATCAAAGAAACGAGAAATCAAACCGCAGCTCAGTATTAAGAAAATAATAGCAGTTTACCATGACTACTATTTAAAAGCATGTTATGATACCGCCTGTAAAACACTACTAATATATTGTTAATATCCTAGCCTGAAGTGAATTTATGCCATTATTAGTCAGTGATAAAGCACCTATATTTGTCCCCTTTTCCTAATACGGTAGTTTATACACAAAGAGTCACTCTAGTCGTAGTGCCAGAGATTTAGTTGCTTCTGGATACCTGCAGATAGGCAGAGTAACTTGCCCCACAGCAATGTTTTATTTAGTAAGACAGGACTTCGAAGTGAAAGGGTAACCATTTCTGATCATAACCTTGGCTTTGCACTTCTAGTAATTATCCTTTAATTGCATTACCCTATTTGAAATAGAGTTGTAATTGGAAAAAAACAATTTGACATTCCCTGATGCGTACGCTGACATGCATTGTTTGCTTTTTATTCAAATATAAATGTTCTCTATAATACTATCAAAGAAAAAGGAAAAATAAAGCAAAATTGAAATGTCAGTAGCAATTTCTGACATGTGAGAAGCATCATCAACTAGTGCTGGCTGGTCGGCAAGGGTTTTCAATTCACTTTAAAAAAAATAAAATTGTGAAATTAGCAGAGTCAGAGGAAAGGAGAGATGTAAAGGGGGAAGGAGCTACAGCTCCGTTCCTCCAGGAGCTCTCTCTGCTGCACACGGTAATATCAAAATACCAAGGCAGCTACCAGCTGTAATGGAGTGATGAATGGGCCTTTCAGACTACATTGAAGCAGAAGATGCAGAAGGATAATTTCCAACCTTCCAGTTAACTATTGAATAATTGTTGAGGCCAATAAAAGTCAATGAAATGCAGGTCCCCTTTACTCATACCCTAAGGACAGAACATCCACTTAGGTAGAAAAGTGGTTTTATGTCTTCCTTCTCGGGCAGATTCAAACCAATCCACTCTGATCAGTGGCAACTGACACCACGTCATTTGCACCTTGTATTTCTGAGAGGTGAGCTCCAACCAGTTTGGCTGGATCAACTGCATATACAGTCCTGTATGCACTTACACACACACACAGAGCTTTACCGAGATTTGGACGAAGTAAAAACTACCTGATGGGGTTCAGGATCTGAATCAGCCTTAGACCATTTGGGGCACTATGCCCCAAAATTTAATTTAATTATTAAAAAAATTAGAAATTAAATAAATTCCAGGTACAAAGTTAGTGGGTTAAGTTCTGCCATTCTGGAGGAAAAATATTACTTAAAAATAAGGAATCGGTATGTGCTCAGGCAGTACATGAGGAAAACTGTGGCTCAGCATGTTACCCCAGTTTGGGATGGAGGTACCTGGTTGGGATGGGGGTGTGTGCGTGTAGAGCTGGATGTTGCAGTTCACTCACACCAGAGGAGGAGAAACTGCAGACATCTTCTGCAGCGATTCCTATGATGGTGTCCTTTGTCAGCGGCCCTGCATTCTCATTTGCTCCAAAACAGATCTAGCCCAATGTTTTACTTCAAAGACTCAGCAGTTCACAGGCAAGAAATGAACACGGGGGAGACATAAAGCAGAGGTAGTTGGCACAGACTAGGCTGGATAAATTGTGCCTTTCTGTTTTTTTGATAAAAGCAAAAACAAACCCAAAACACAACAGCAGGAAGAAAACCTTCTCCTGAGAAAAATAAAATTCTGGGTTTGCCTAGAGGTATAAGCAACTTTCATCAGTGTAAGTTAATTACTCTGTGCTTTCTAACCCAGCTAGTTTATTATGACCACATCCAACACAAAGCATAAGAAAAGTCATGTATTCTATCTCTCCGTGTTCAGCTGCCTTGTTCCCATCTCCAGCCTGACTCTGAACTCCAATAGGAAGCCCAAATATTTAAGTCCAGATCCAGGCATTTGGCACTTAATATTTCATAGGGAGTTCAGGCTTCTCTGGATCTGGTCTTAAGGGGACAATCCTGTAAAAGTTACCCAAACATTTTATTTTGGGACCCCAGCAGCAGAAGGAGATTTTATTTCAGGCTTACACTGATGGTTGCTCCGTAGCTGCCTTCCACAGTGGCTTCTTAAGATCACAAGATCTCGGACACAGTCTCTACTCCTGTGCCAGTACAAAAGCATACGTAACAGTGATGGTGAAGGGTGTCTTTGTCCGAACAGTCCTGTCAGCTTCAGCGCTTTATCGTGGCACATTTCACTTGTGCAGAACCCATCTATTTGCTTGGCCTGCTTACACACCGAAGTAATTTCCCTGAAGTCAATAGGACTGTTACTATGAGCTCACTACCAAGACACAACAGCTTGCTATTGCCCGTGAAATACATAGACAAACTGGCTTGATAGAACAGTGTAGCTAAGACTTGGGGCCCCATCAGTGATGATCTGAGGAGCCTGTGCAATTCAAGGAGCCTGGCCTAAGGTTAGGCGTACTACACAAGTATATTTAACAGAGTAATAACTCTGATTTTTCTCTTTTCTTAGAGATTGAGCTGAAACTCCCAGGAAGCAGCACAAAGATAATAACTGAAAACTAAGCTGAAATATAATCACTCTAATTAATACCTATCAAGAAGAGCTGGTTGTCAGGAGAAAGGTTGCAGCAACATTGAAGTCAGCTGGCAGGATGCAGCCCATCTGATTGGGAACTGCCAAGGGAGTCACCTGCCAAAGCACTACTGTGTTATAAAACAGGAGGAAAGGAGCACCTTGGAGGTTTGATGGTGGGGATTTTTATGTTTGTTTCTTTTTTGGGGGACTTTTTGTGTCACAAATGTGCAATAGAAAATGAAGTGAGGAGAAAACTCATTCTCTTGAATACATCTAGATTATCAGGTACTCCTAGGAAGGATGAGCTAGAACAAGAAATACCAAAAGTAGGAAACTTACTTTGCTACTGAAAGTTGGTAAAAATCTGATTTTCTACCTTTAAGCAAAGTAATTCTGTAGTCATTATATATACATTAGATTATGATGCTTGTTTCTTCTCTATCTGGGCTGGGCTCTGAAGAACATACTTTGATCCTTAGTTCCAGTTTCTTAGATGACTTATGAGGCCTTAAGAACTGTGAATGGAGTAGGATCACAGTGATTTCTCTTTGAGAAGTTTTTAAGTTCGGATGGTTCTGCTAAGTGGCTCACGTGGGACGCTTAGCTGGTGCTTGCTGGGACTATTTTGTTCTTTTTTTAATGTGTAAATTAATGTTGTCTGCTTCATGGTATTAATTCAGTAGCTAAAATGAACAATTTAAAGTAGGCAGAGCTATCAATTAAAATGCAAGAATAACAAGGAGAAAATCAGAAGATGACAGAAGAGAATTGCTTTTACTTCTGGTTGCCATCTTGGGCTCTGCATGGACACCAAATCACTGTTTATTTTCAAGAGGTTGTAGGAGATAGTGCTGTCATCTGTGGGTGAGATGGAGAACTGTACTGCACTCTAGTTAATATTGCCCTAACTAGAGCCTAGAGGGGCAAGTCATTTAGTGTGCTATACAGATTTAATTTGCTGGTGAGTACATGTGAAGGGCTGCCAAAGGAAGCTGGGGGAAGAGAATAATTAGGGCAATTTTCTCACTATTTAGTAATAGTAGGAAACCCAGGGAAACTTTTCCCACCCCCAGCTGCCCCTCTTGTCTTTCCCCACCCTAGCCTACCACAGCTCATGCCAGGCTTCTTCTGGTTGCTATTGTGGCTACTCTGGTAAAATGCTGTCAGAGTATTTTATCTGTTTGTCTGGGAAACAAGACATGTGCGGTTCTTCAGCTGTGTATTGCACACCGGCAGTAGCACCAGTGTGGATATCAGAAAGTCTCCTGTTTTGCTAATGAGCGCAGGACCCTGCTGTGAGTGGATTTCTTGGCTACCTAATACTGAATTTCTAAGGGAATCCTCAGGTAGAAGCTTTAAACCAAGGTTTCATAGCGAACACTGTAAATTGTAAATGTATCTATAAAGAATTGTGTTGATCTCTACTTAAAGAACTAACAATTGGCAAGGTATTTGGGGGAAGGGGTGGGTGAGACACTTTTATAAAGACCAAAAAGAAAATCCATTTCTCTTAAGTGCTAATCTTGCACTTGAGTCTGCTATATTTCAACCTCACAGACTGAGTAATACATCTCTTGTCTTGAGCTCGATTCCTCAATCTGTCCAATAATGAAATCTCCTCTGCTCAGATGACTGGGTATGCATCTCTAAGAGGTGCACCAGGAGAAGTTCATGGTCAGGTTTGCAGTAAGCTGATGCCCTCTGCTGGGTATGAGAAACTTTAATGTCAACTGCTATTTCAGAGCAGGGTAATGAGTTTCAAACAAAACACCTACTAAGAGTGAACTGGGCAGTTCAATTGCAATTGTTCACACCTCCCCACAATATTTTTTAATATGTGCTTGGAGGAGAACTGTTAATTTGAAATCTAATTGCAATGAATGCATGTAAGAAGAGTTCTGGTTACGGCTGCCACATTGGTAAATATTAGAGGCAACTTGTAATTAAAGATCTTTAAATACAAATATAATCCTTTTAATAAACTGTTACTCTACTATTAGTAGGATTTAAAAGCATGTGTAACTTAAAGTTGGAGAGACCTGTTTAGCCTGTTTAAATAAAACTGTCATTAGTATGATATTGACTGGTTAGAAGTCAGTATAAAGGTGAATAAAACTTTAAGAATGTTTGCTGAAGAATTACTGGGGAAAATTATCTGGATCATGAAGGACAAACTACTGCATGTCTGTACATCCCACATTGCACTAAGAAATCAGTTGATAAATGCTGAAATTCTGCATTTATTAAGACACAAATATGACCAAAAATGTGATTCCAATTGAGGAAAACAAAGTAATTGAAACTGGAAATTTTATGTTTATACTTCTTCATGAGACTAGGAGAACTTGAAGGCTTTAATGCTGATTGCTGATTCCAGCAAACTGTCGCTGCTTCTGTCACATAACAAGTGACAGATGTCCACCTGAACACTTAGCCTCTGTGTAGCTATGTTACTACGGGATTTCAGTGCAAGCTCTTGTGCAGTTGTCTGCTGGTCCATTCTGGTGAATATAGGAACAACCTATACAAAAATGCTAAAAAGAACATTAAAACAGGTCTAAAAATCAGAAAAATAATTTAGTCACCTTATCTCAGTTTTCTTTTTTTCCCCTTAGAGGCTCTAATTCTGACTTCTGGATTTATAAAATCATGCTTTGTGTAGGTCTGTCTGCTTCCTGCTGTTTCTTATGTCTTGAATGGTCAGCCAAAAGATTCAAAAGTTAGAGTCTCCTTATGTTAGTTTTGAAGAGTTATGAACTTCATTGATTAAAGGAAAACCAAATTCATGCTGTGTCTAAGGATAAGATTATAATGTATCTCCCAAAGATAAATGCCTTTTAGTAGCATACATGCCGAAAATGTTAATATAACGCCTTCTCTGAGTTAATTACCTGACTCTACTATATTGTTAATTGAATATTTACAATCATTACTTGAGTATTTAACAGAAAGCATCCCTGGGCATGTTTCATCAGTTTGAAACTTTGAACTCTCCTAAGGGCAGGGGGGAGGGGAAAGGACACTTCCTGTCTCAGATATGACCCCGAAGTTGTGTGGTAACCCTCACAAGGTCCACAGAAGAACTCTCACTGACTTTAGAAGATGTTAAATTTGACCATGTTCTGAGCTTGATGTGAATTTTGCTCTGTGAGAGAAAGAAACCAAAACAGTACTTAACACTGTACTCAAGAGATCACAAATCTGGAGCTTCTGTTCAATAAACTTAAATTGATCCATGGGATATGTATTATTCATAAACCAGATTATTTTATTGTCATTGATTTCTGTCTTTTGAATATGTAAACTTTGTCTAATTAATGTTTGCAAGTAGTATCAAAAGGCAAGCTTTAACACAGTAATGGGGGTATATCTGCAGTTGGCTTTTCTCTTTAATGTATGCAGAGTTTAAAGTGGTTATTTATACCTGGCTTATGAACTTTGGCTTTTATGGAAAGTAGTTGTTTCCTTTGGCTATATTAAAAGAACATACTATTTAACAGGCTTAGTTGTGGAGTAATTCTGAAAGATGGGGAACTACATATGCTACTGGGAACAATATGCAATCACTTTCAGATGATGATAAAATAGCCTGTGTATTATGCTGATGGGGTAAGTTTGTGTGGTGTTTATAAAAACATACAGAAAAAAATTGGAGAAATTCATAGCTGTAAGCATTTCAAATCTATCAAGATGGTAAAGTTTGACTTGCAACAATGTCCTTTAACAGAAAAATAGACTGGGGGGACATGGAAGTGCATAAAAACATACTATTGAACTTAGTAACACACTACAACCAAGGCACGTTAAGGAAATGCAGCTAAATGGAAATGCCCTAAATATGTAAGCAGGACATGTGAACAACTAACACCAAAAATCCCTGTTTTACTGGAAAAAACCCAAAGTCTCCTGTAGTTTCTGTAGCAACCAACAGTACCTGGTACTTAGTGCAGGTTTTTAGTCAAACAGCAGTCCTATGCATTTTGTTAGGAAACAACTTGAGTGATTTATTTGGGAAAGTACTCATTGCTAGCGAATCTGTAAAATGAGAGACTGAACATGCTTTTCAGAGACTTAATGGAGATGGAGAAATACAGTTCTAATAATGGGATGCTCTAGGCAATTTAAGCTACTGGTAGACTTGCATTTCACTTCAGTGAATGCTATAACAGTTACTGAATCCAAAGTCTAACTGTGGACTTAAGTGATAAGCTATATTCATCAAACAGTTGGAAGCATGTTAAGTTTATTAACAATGGGTACTGCTGACTCTGGTCTAATTTAAAAAAAAATAACAAATACAAAAAAAGTTACAAGATTGGATCAGCTTTTTCCCCCCCTCACTTTCATGGAGGTATCTTTATATTTTCATCTAATTCAAAAGGTTGCTTAAGAGATGAAGCAGTTCCAAACATGGATCAAGCATACACAAGATGAATTGCTGTGTCAGGATAAGCATGCTCTGTAGTCCACAAAGTAAAATGTATTAAATGCCACTTGCATGTAAGGGAAGCCATGGCTATTACTCATTTGTGGTGTTGCTGTCTGGAAAAGAGTGTAAAGAGCATGGTGCTCTCCCTAAATAAACTCACATAATGGTTCTTTCGACAAATGTGGCTGGAATCCAAGGCCAATGAGAGGGACATCCATTGGAAGAACAACCAATGCTCTGACAAAAAAAAAAAAGTCTGTTTAATTTCATAGCAGACTTAGTAAAAATGTAGTATAAGTTGATGCTTATACTTCACTAGGACCAGCAGATGTCAGTACAATTCAAAGCATAACTTTGGATATTACCAATGCAACTTTCATGACACTTATCAGAAAATAAAAATACTCTGAACAAGTAGCAAGATTATACAACTTTATCAAATAAGTCTTCAGAAATCAATAGTTAACAGTATTCTTCAATAAATGTGACCCAATAAACATGCAGATCTTCCAAGTCTATCACAAAAGTAGGAAATTTATCCAAAACACAACAAAAATAACAAGGAATAACACTTAATGTTACTAAGATTTCAATTATAAAATCTTATTTCCATAAGTCTTGTTATATTGTAAAATTTTAATGTTCTGAGGATAGATATTGCATCAACCAAACTTAATTCCAATTCAACTGGGTTTTTCTTGTAGCAGTCTGGATATTCTTAGTTTGGGAACAGACACTCAAATTCATTTCAGCTGCATGTAAACATTTACCTTAAAAGCAAGCAAAATAAAAAAGGGGAGGACTGTCAAAGTACTGGTCCAGACCAATTACAGACTGATAACAAATATAGCAAAATTATTTCAATTGTGTTATACGGAAACCAACAAAACAGTATCATAATTAAATACCTTAATATATTTTTCAATGCCTTGACAGTTTAATAACACTTTAACAGTGAGGCTTGAATTCATAAGGATAACTTGATCTCAAATCCCAGTAACTTGGATGGGATCTGAACTCCTAAATGCCTTTGAATGCATTTAAGTGAACAGGATTGAATTTATCAGCTGTAGCTGGGATAATCTATAGAAGATACAGCATTCACTATTAATCCTGGAGAGAGCTTTATTAATACTGCATGTAAATTCACTGAGAACTGTTAGAGTGTTTCACATAAAACAGATTCAAAACCATGAGACCCTGAAATGAATTTGAGT
>VYZW01062483.1:50780-63632 GCA_013401315.1 Balaeniceps rex
TCACGTGGGCGAGCGTGATTGCGTGCACGACGTGCGGGGCCGCGCCGCCGGGTTGGGCTCGCGGTGCGCGTGCGCTGCCCGCTCGCTGCGGAGGCGGCCCGGAGCAGGGCCAGGCCCGGCGCAGGGGTCCCCCGTGCCTCGGCGGCCGGTCCCTGGTAGTGGTGGGGTGGGCCAGGCACGGCCTAGCGAGGGGGGTCGCCTGCAGCGTGGCCGCCCGTGGGCGCGGATGGGAAGGCGGCGGCCGGGGTGCGGGAGCCTGGCCGGGGTCGCGGCGGGGAGAGGAGGAGGGAAGCGCAGCCGTCCTCGACCCCTGCTTACGCTGGGGGCTGCTGGGGGAGAAGGGCCCGGGGGACAGCGGTTTCAGGGGAGCGTGTCGGGCCTCGAGTCGGAGTTGAAGCTGGGCAAGCTCCTCTCCCCTCCCGACGAAGGCCGGTGAAGCAAAGGGCCGTGCTCCGCTGGCAGCGCCGCCGTGCCCGCGTCCCGGGAGCCTGCCCGCCGCGGCGGCTGCAGTGGGGCGGCGGGTGCCGCGGGGCCGCAGCAAGGCGTGCCCACACGCCTTGCCAGCTCCATGGAGCTGTGGGGAACCTGACGGGGAAGTCTAGCAAATTAAAACAGGGAAAGCTGTCGGCGTTATCAGACTAAGGCAGTCTCAGGGAGTCAGTAAATACATTTTTTTTTTTTCCCCAGGTTCCTCGCGGCATTATTGCCTCCCCCCGCCCCGACATTAGTGCTACTGAAGCTGTCATTTAATGTAAATAAAAATCTTGAAAATCTGTTGCTTCATTTAGGAAAAAAAAGTTTCTTGGTTACTAGAATGTCTCTCAAAAGTCTGTTACTTGGTGGTTTGTTTTTTTTTTAAAATCTATAATGTTTTCAGGACAGTGGATCTTTCCAGGGAGGAGGTTATGAGATTTTGGCTATTATTCATTTGTTCTACAGCTAGGTAGTGGCACCACACCCTACTTATTCTTGGAGATTTTTTGAATGATAATGAGAATAAATGGAACGCAGGTGTCCTAATAAGAGTCTTAAGTTTGTAATAGTGATGCTGATTTCAAATTGTAATGAAGTTCGTGATACCTAAAAGAAAGCCTTAAATTACCACTTATGCCTATAGAAAGTTTTTGTTGGTTTATCTATTTCTGTTCAGAATTTTAGCGTTTACAAGCAGAAAGTGCTGGACGAGAGTATTTTTCTTCTGTTTCTGTTTGGTTGCTCTCTTTCCGGACTGGATTCAACCCAGAATTTTTTAGAGGATGTGACTGTTCTTTCCAAACCTCTTCAAAGGCAGGATAGCCTTTCGAAAACGTTGCCTTTCTCATAAATGAGATGTGACATGCAGACTTTTTAGGCACTGGGCTGCTCTGCCTGTGTTGCTCCTGTCCTGCACAATAACTACGTATCACTGAGTTATGACACAGTGAGACACAAAAGACCTGTGAGATCATCTGCTAGATGTTTCTGCCCACTCGGAGCTATTGCCCATAGTACATCAGTATATCACAGCCCGATAACATTAGCGACGAATTAAGGCCACCCAGTTAGTCCTGCTAGAGGCTTAAGATTCCCTCCCCGATCATTTATAACTAAATAATTACTAACTGGCTTTCCAGCGGATTCTCAGTAGATGATAATAGTAAGAAGGCTGAATTATAGTCAGAGCGAATACAGAAGGGCATGGCATGAACCTAAAAAAATCATTTTAATGAGCCATAGAAACTAATATTAGTAACAGAGTAGTGGGCAATACCACACTCATTACTTGGGGCTTGACACAGCTGATGGATAGTATGATAACAGCCGACACCTTTCTAAACAAATAAATGATTTTGGGACTGAGCTAGGGTAGTGATTAGTGCAACAGAAGCCAGTCTTCACTCACCGTAAATATTTGGGTGTAGGTCTAGGTGGTTAAAGTTGTGATTCAGACAGCTTTTGGGCCTGGTTTCATTAGAAGCTGAAGCTATGTCAGAATCTTGGGTTTGGCAAATACTAGCCAAGCCTAAAAGAAACTAAATTTGCCTTAAAGGGCAAAATGACTGGCTTGAAATATGTAGCCGACTTAAGCTAAAAAAGTTAAAAATACACAACCTTCTTGAGGCCTAGCAGTAGTTTTTTATGGCTCTGCTATATTTTGCCATTAGAAAAAAAATCTTAGCATAATGAAGTACTGAAGCCAGCTGGGCACAAACGTTAGGAGCAGCAGGAAAGATCCAAAGCAGCAAAGTGGGGGGTTTTCTCTTGCAGTCTGCTGTTCACAGTAGCCTTTGTCAGTACTGGTAAAGACATCAGCAAAAGGGTATTTTCAGGTAGAAATATGATTTTGAAATTGTCTGTATCCCTTTGAAATGCAAGACTGTAAATCAGGATGTCTTTTCATCTAACTTTTTGCAAGAATGTTGAAGAATTGGTGGAATAGTTGTCTGAAAATAATTAAAAGCCTGTGGAGGTGAGAAATGATTTTATACTTGCTTCAGGAGATACCCAGGATTCTAAAGCACAGGAATATAAAGCTTTAGTCGTAATGTGACAGTAACAGCATGTAGGCTGTGCCATTTTCTGTTTCTCCATCTGACCATTAAAGAAAACAATTATGAGTTCCATATATATTGCTTAAGTCATACATTGGCTCAGGGATGACAGAGAGGCTGCGAAGTGCTGTCATGCAAGGAGGCTTCCATAAGGCTTCCTCTGCTGACTTGTACTGCCTAGGATGAAATGTGTGGAATTAATGAAGGGGAATAATTCATGAGAGGAGATATTTGAGATACAGGTTGTGACATCAATTTGTATTAAATAAATATAGGAAGAGCAGTGAGCTGTGTGTATTTGCTTTTTCAGCATTAGTGTCAATCTGTGAGGCTGATTGTATAGGGCTAGGTACAGATTTCAGGTTATCTGAGTGTTAACTTTTTACAAGTCTGCCGTTCATGTATTTAGACTGGTTTTGGTTGATCACGTTAGCTTTTATCTATGTAAATGGAATTGTGCCTTAAGGAGGGAGAAGTTTGGGGTTTAGAGTAAAAGGATTCTAGATATGGAAGATGAAAGGTAACAGGATCATGAGCTAGACTAGATGTGGTAAAAATATTCTCATATATTTTGATAATACTGGGCTGGAATTTAAATTTGTTTCTCTGCCAATGCAGGTTGCCTCCATATGCCATTTGCATACATAAGTGCATCTGAAAACTGTCAAAGCTTGTGCTGCAAAGGAATATGTACGTCAAGGTAATTTTTCATGGATTTTGTGTTGAAGAGTGGTAGAAGTCATACTCTTTGAATCCAGTTTTGGTCTGCTTGCTACGATTCAGTGAGCAGTGTGTGCCTCAGTTCACTCACATGTAAAATTGAGTAAAGTAGTATTGACATATATCATCACTTAAAAATTGCTATGTCTTTCTATCGCCCCGATTTTCCAGAATTTGAAGCAGTGATGGATTTGTTACTGACCTGCAAAACACTGGGATAGACTCAGAATAAAGATGATATTAGCACTGTATTCAATACAGTAGAAATTCCAGGTAACTCAGTTCAATTTCAAAGATAATCAAGCAAAAATTTTTACAGGAGAGGACTACCTGAGAGAGCACAAAAAGTAAGTATTTTGGTAATTTTTCCTCCAGGAGAACTACCTGGGTTTTAAGTTTTCATAACTTTACCTATCACATGAACAGCATTGTTTTAAGAGCTTACAGCTTATCCACAGAAAACTTCCAGAAATTCAGTTTATCCACGTAATATCCAGGTAGACTGGCCTAGAAACTAGAAAATGCTGGTAACAGTCAGAGATTTGAGGATGCTGTTAAATTGTTTTTTATTAAAGTGAAACAGATTAAGATACTCCACTAGTACAGAACCTTTTGTATTGCATGAAGTGTCTCTTTTAAACTTAAGTGTTAAATGAAAATAAAATTTGCATATTACTATATTTGGCATATTTGATAAGGGGAAAAAGCATCTAATCTAGGTCATATATTTTTGTTACAACCAGAGATCCTATTTCTTTTCTTCGAAGTTTTTAGGCAAACATCTGTCTGTGTCTAGCTCCTAGCAAATGTGCCGGAACACTAAGTAGGCATAGGTGTTGTCTGCTTTGAGTTTTTCTATGATTTTCTTACGAAGTATTGTCATATGCTCTTTCAGAAACGTAAAGTCAGAGATAAAGAGAGCGATTGTAGCAGGGAAAGAGGAAGGAAAAAGCTGGCTGTTTTGGTAGGGGGCATTTAGGCATAAATGGAAAAAAGAAACCCTTTGCTATCAAGGAGTACCCCAGTAAATTCAGTGTGAAGGGGCAAAATTCTGTGTGAGGTGCAGTTCAGAACCTTTGAAGCTGCATAAGAGGTAGGAAGATTCAAGGCAGAAAGGGGGCTGTATCAGTTGAAAGGGTTATTGTGAATTGCTAGGCTCTTGATAATAAAAATTAAAGATTTGATGGGAGAAAACAGGTAACAAATTTAGATTAAATCCTAAGATGTGTTTGGAAGCTGACACTCTTCTTACAGCTCGTATATTCCCTTATGTGTGGGGATCCCCAGCTCAGGGGACTTCTTTCTTTTGTGACTGAACATTACAGTAAGTATTAGCCTGTTTAAATATTGCTTGTGGAACAAAAACATTAGTTTGTGGGAAGGGTGAAGGAAAAGGACCTTAGAAAAGTTATTATGTTGCCATTAGATTTATGTTGTCCAACTGATTTTTTTTTTTTCTTTTGTGTTGCCATTTGTTAAGTTCTCTTGTCTTTAGCCTTTACAAGGAACTACAGTTGCTTTTGAATGACACCTAAATAAATACATTTTATTACAAATAAGGGTGTTGATTTCACGCTTTTGCCCACACAAATGCAAATACAAGCATAAAGACATTCACTAAACCATAGACAGATTTGTAAATAAGTACCCCACATGAGTTTTTCCTTGTAAAAAAATGTGATGCCAAGTGCTGCATTTTATCTAAGAGTTGTGAACTAATGACTTGTTACCAACAGAACTCTTTCTTTCACACCAAATCTTAAAGTTGCCAGAAGTCTGGATACCACTGTAAAGCTAATGGTTTAAAAAAAAAATCGTAAAAAGTACCTCAGGATATTTTGTAACATGATAATAACTTTTATTTTATAATATACAGATATAAAACCATGCATATACTGGCTTAAATCACTTTCTGGCCTGGTTGTAGTTTGTTTTTATTTTAATTTGACAATACTATAAAGATTATGGATTATTTTCAAAATTTGCATTTAAATTTTGACCCACAAATGTTGAATATTTGGATTCATATCACGCTGCATTTTTTCAGTAATACATTTCTATTCTGTCAGGCTGAAAAAAACCTAAAATCCCCTCAACACTTTGATTCTCTCTGTGTTGCAATGAGAATCATCTGCTTTACTGGCATCTGACTTTGGGATGGCCCTTTGGGAATCTTTTGCCCTTTCCAGGCTGATTTCTTGATAGTCTTTATAAATTTATTGCCTGGAACATTCTGGCTGTCTGCTCAGTGAGATCTTTCTTTTTTTTTGTGTTGAGCGGGATTTTGGCTGCTACTTCCGATCTGCTCCTCTTGTTTGAGCAACTTCACAGATGATGTAGCATGACCCTGTTGCTATACTGTGTTCTTTGCTTCGGGGCTGAACAGAACGTGCTTAGAAACATGGATGTCTGCTGTCCTTTGGAACTGGTGCAGCATCTCTCTGCCAGGTTTGCATCTCATTAGAAAGCCCCAGTAGATAGCATTTTGTTCTATCATTTGTGTCTTAGATGGTGCTGATTTTCAGGAGATGTTGTCTTTACCCATCTATAAAGGTATTGAATTTATTTCTGATTCAGAAAGCAGGAACATTAGTTTTTGCGGTTATTAAAAGCAATCTCATTCAGCCTCTTTCTAGTCTCTTAGAGAGCAATTAATATTTGCACAGACCTAAGACCAGTTAATGCTTACTCACTGGTAACAGGTTAGGGTGTTCAAGGAATTTAGAATTTGACCTTTGCTAAGAAGAATGTCCTCTCCATGCTTGGCTTGATGGAAAATGAAGGTTGTTAATCTGATGAATCAAATACAAATGGAGAAGCTACTGTTTTCGCACTGGTGTATGCTCAAGCATTTGTCTATTTATCTGTCACTTCTTCCTAATGCACTCCAAGCAAGCAAACAGCACAGGTAGTGAATACGTGCCCACGAGTGGGCATTGTGTCTGAATGTGTGTGGGTTTATGGGTCGTACGTCATTCCAGGAAGCCTCGTATGATTGTTTCCTATTAAATAGTAGGGCTTGATTCATGGTCATTCTGCATTTCTTTTATGCTGTCTGCCACAGAGAGCAAGCTCTAAGGCTGTCTTAATTGAACACTAAAGTTGAGAAGAAATGGGCAGATCAGCATTCAGGTCTAGGAGTGTTGGTTGTATAGCTGCCACCAGCTATTGACAAGGACTGTAGTTAAGTCGTAATTTTGGAAAACCTATCTGGCACAGATTGATAGCAGTGATTATTAGCCATATCCTGGAAACTCTTGTGTATTATATTGTCTGTAAAAGGAGAAATTTTCCTGCGATATTTTTATTGAAGGAAAAGTTTTACTCTGTTGACATGGCTATACTGGCATAAAAATGTTTCTGCTACTATGGGTAGCTGATACATGCTATATTTTAAAAGGATGTTTTCCAGGGCAAATCACACCTACCTTAACACTCATCAGTTTGTTATCTTATTGAGGAGGTCCTAAACAATATCACTTAGAGAAGTTGAATGACTTGCTGAAATCCTGAAGCAGTTCAGTAGCAAAGTAAGAAAGCACCTAGCAGGTCTCAGTGTAGACTTAAGCCCCTGAGGGCACCTGTGCAAGGTTTTATTGGTGCAGTTGCACTGGTACAATTCATATGGGAAACATATTTTAGTATAGCCTGTTGCTTTAGTGAGGTCCCGCTGCAAGAGCACCTTTGCTTGCTAGGCTTGCTGTTACTAATGCATCAATTCTACCACACTTCCTCAGTTACACTCGTGGAACAGCAAGCCCTGAAATGTTTGTGAGAAGAAATGCCAGAAACTGACTCTTACTTTAACTATCAAGTGTGTTGCACAGCTTCTTATCGAACATAAAATCTTGGTATTAAAATAGTCAGTGCAGCTGGGTGTATACATAAACCAAAAATAAAGGTATCTGTGAGCTTAGATTGTTTTTTCAGTCCTCTTCTGTTACAGGGGTTGGGCTCTACACAAAATTCTGTAACTGTGTTCTTCAGTTCCACAGCATTCTGCTCCATGACTCACAGTACATCAAGCTTTTCTATCAACTGTAGCCATGGTTCCTTGAAATCCTTATAGAAACGAGACAGTTATTCCATGAAACCTTTACCGAAATCAAATTTATTTATATCCTTTCTGTTTTTACATTAGAGAGTGGTGTTTTGTTTTTTTTTTTCTTAAAGCATGAGAGACAGTTGTATTGTCCAGCAGTTTTATAGCCTTGTGACAAGTCGGTGACCTAAAAACACACTGTTTGACCCCTGGATTTCATGCATCATTATGTATTTGGAGAGAAAATGGTGTCTGCAACTGATAGGTCTGTTAGCAGGCACCAGCAAATACTGCAAATAGTCAGAGTCTAAACGTAGCAGTTTTTAACTTCCAAAAAGTAATGTAAAACCGTTACATACTGTATTAGGCAGTGCTATTTAAAAATGTTGAAGCAATCAGATTTTGAATTGTTTTATCCTCTGTCTGTCATTTTGAAAGGTAAAACAGGAAAGCTTCTGACAAATGATGGAAGAAAATTCAAGTGTTTCCCACCCCCCAAAAAAACCCACAATAAAACATGTTCAACCTAAGACCACTTTGTTGATGTACTTTAGAGTGTCAAAGTGATACTATTACTTCTTGTGCTGGAACAAACCAATTTACGAGTCAGCCAATCCGCAGTGAACCAAGAATGTTGTACAATAGTTTATAAGTTACAGCAACAGTTTTCTTTATAGCTTTTATTGAATCCATGTAGCATACTTAAAAGAGGACACCTTGCTTCCTGAGGTAATGAATGAGTTAATACCAGCAGCTGTATTGACAAAAAAAAGCTATTACTAGACTGAAAAGGTGTAACTATCCTAAAGATGGCCTAGAAAAAGTTTCTTAGTTTTGACGGCAATTATAAGCACTTTTATTTTTCAAATTAGAAAGTTTCATCTTAAGCCTTTATTGAAAGCTAGGGAACAAGAAAGATGGTGATACCGTGCAACATGCAGTTAACATTTCTTTGTGGAGGGAGGAGGGAATGGCATTGTATACTTCATTGAGACGTCTTGGTTCTCTAGGTTTTTTAGTATCGTTCCGGTGCCAACATCGTAGCTGAGGGGAAGAGGAAGGTCCTGGTCGTTAGCGCCTCTGTGAGTCACTACATGCCCCCAGCGTGCTGAGGGAAGGCTCCACGTGTGTATCTAACCCCTGGTTCCCAGGATCAGCTGGAGTCTGCTTTAGGCCCACGGTGCAGGCTCAGTAGTGAGTTGCTTTGAGATTCCAGGTCTCCAGAGTCTGGTTTTTCTTCACTGTATCTGAACACCTTCTCCTAGAATATCCTCAAATGGCTTGTTAAGGCAGCTCATAGCATGAGCGGGGTTTACTTATTCATGTCTTAATATTCTTCTCTTTTCATTCCCAACTTCAAGTGCTCTTTTTAAGTTTTTCCCTGGGTAAGTGCATACTAGCTTCACAATGATGACCTGCTATCATTTTATCTGTAATGGTTTTCTCCTGTCTGTCTTGGAGGTGGTCACAGCATGTAGGTTTGCTGTTTGATTTCTGACAAAATTCTGCTTTTCCCCAGTAATATTTCTGACATAAGCATTCCTTGTCTTCTTCCAAGAAATCTTTGTCGCTATCAAAGGTTTTGTTTCTTGTGTCAGTAACATGAATTTACTATGATCTATAAACATACTTACTGTGGGAAAATAAATTATTCACCATTTAAATCAATTTATGTTTGGAGAGTCTGCAGTTTTCCTGAACTTCAATAATTAGTAAAATGTTTAGGACTTTTTCTTCTATTTCTTACTTTGGAACAGCTTTGTGTCATTCTCAGACAATTGAATTGCTTTGTACCTTCTTGTTTTTTCTTGCTTTGATTGTTAGTACCAATTTTTTATTAAGTCAGTGTACTGTGTTAATGCTCTATTTATGTAGGATAGTCAGTGTTTCTGTGCGACTGAGGATAGAATATCCTCTTATCTCTTCTTCTAGTCAGCAGCAAGCTATTTAATCTCTTCTTTTTGACGGTAGAGACTTCATTTAAATTCACTGAGATGTTCTGTAGTTACTGGGCCATCCAGCCTCCTCCCAATCTGGTTATGTTAGGAAGTATCACATGCTTTTGCATAGTTGATAGAAACATGCTCAGTGGGACCAAAATCCTAGGGAGACAATGATTTCATGATGTCATGGGGTTAATTCTGCTTCTGAAATTTGCTTCGTGCAATCCTGAAGTACAAAGGACAGTTCTGATATTGGGAGTAATACCATTGCATCAAGACTCCAGATTCTCATTCTTTAAGATGAACAAAAAGACTCTCTTTATCTGCTTGTCCAGCTGGTTTCCAGTCAACTATACATCACTGCAGGTTTCCCATAGTAACACAATTGCTAATTGCTTTGAACAATCTCCTGGTACTTTCCCAGTTTTTATTTTTAAAGGAGCAGGTGCCTTTTTCTTTTATGCAGTTAATATCTGACTCTTATTTTCATTTCTCTTGTATGGCATTTTAAAATAGTTCCGATGAGGCAAAATCACATCTTTACTGTTTGGGCAGAACTGCCATGCTGTCAGAGTACCACTGTAGAATCAGATCTTTGTTGAAAATTTGCTCTCAAATTATACTTCAGAAATTTTTGTCATGGGCTATTGGTTCGGGCTATTTGTTTCTCTGAGACCTTTGAAGAGCAGAGCTAAGAAAGGGCAATAGCTGATAAATCATCTTAAAAGTTTGGTAAGCAAGATACTCTCCCCATTCCCAACACTTATGGCCTCCTTTATGTGTACATGACAAACTGACTACCTGAATACTGACGTTCACACGTTGCATACAGATAATAGAGGGTCTTGTCTTCACTGCAGACCAAGGACGTTCTCCAATGTGCTTGGCGTGGTCTCTGGTTGTCCAGACTGAGGGACCTGCTGGAATGTATGACAGTTCTTACCATGCCTGGGTTTGTTTGAAAGAGAAGAATGGGATGGTGGCCACCTGTGCAGTCAGGATCTGGAAGCTGGGAAATGCTTGCAGAGCCCATGGTTGTGCTTAAAGAAATGTGGGTAGGACTGAGTTACATACATTAATTTTAGTTACAAGGTATTCATAAATGTGTGGTGACACTAACTGCGAAGTATGCTAATGAAAAGACTTCTCAGGCTTATGGAGGAGAGAGTTAGAAGGCTGATATTTCAGACATTTGAAATTAATATTCTCCTTTCCATACATGCTTTGTTTTGTTTTGTTTTCCTGTCTTTATTATCCTCCAGCTATAGGAGACAAACATTTGGGCCATTTGTCATCTTGAATTCGTGTAATTTTAAGTATATAAATGTATCACTGGAACATTTCCTTATTTATTCACTTTAATGGGCTGTGACCAAAATGTTGTTTTCCTTTTGTGTAATTTCCTTTTCTTTTCTGTAATCTCTGTGTTTACTGTGTTTTATATTGTTTTATTTTTCTTTATTTCAAAGCTTATGCATATTATGTTCATACAGCCCCTTTATGGTACTGTACTGTAATGAGTGGAAGAATTTTTGAAGTCTCTATGACTCTTATTCTAAATTATAAACATGCATTTACTTACTTTCTAGTGCTTTCCATGGATTTTGAAATATTAGGAAGTCCTTGGAAAAGTCCTTAGCATATCAAAAGTCTTTAGCTTTGTATAAGTGTCCTGTTGAAAATGTAAGTCATATGTACAAGTGCAATTTTTAATTTTGGCAGCCAAGAGCTACATTTATGGGCTACAATTTCTGTGTGTCAATTGCTGCATTAAAAAAAAAGAGCAAACCCAAGAGGTTAGTTGTTCTTCTATTGTTGCAAGCAAACAGATATTAGGAAATGTGTCTAGAAAATGGTTCAGCAAATAGGTTATGAGTGAGATAGTTAAGCTGAGGGAATTTCTCCCTCAAAAGGTTACTTTGTATTGCTAATAGTTTATAGCATCTTGGAAATTCTCTGCTGGAGTTGTTATAATATTGTTATGTATTGATCTGACTGGAGAGATGCTTTTAATCTGGATTTTAATCTGACTCTTCTAAAAACGCAGAGAGGCTTGAAAGACCCTAGTGTACAGGCTCATCCTATCTCAGATTGGTGGCTTCTCAAGTAAGGGACATGCAATGAAACCAGTTTCCTGTCTCAGGAGAATATCTTCTCATAAATTCATGTTCTGTATATTTATCAGATGTCTCTGAATGTGCTTTTTCTTTTAGTAGCCACAAACTCTTTGGAGTGGTGTAACACAGTGAAGTACACAGAAGCCTCTGCTTTGTTTAGTGTTTGTTCCCATGAGGTAACTTGTACTCCTAAACAGTGTTCCATTCTTTTGGTGGCTCTTTGCTGAAGGAGGGCGAAGCTAATTTTGTGAAGTGAAATATGGTCACTGTGTACTGTGCTTGGGTCAGGGCGAGTATTCTGGAGTTAGGTCAGCCTTGTATTTAACGGTTTGTTTTCAGTGCGGTTTTGTGTCTTAGCACTGAATATTTTTTTTTTTAATAGTGGAAAGCATCAAAAAATAATGGCAAACATATAAAAAAAAGTAGAAGAAAGATTTTGTGTTTGTGGGGAATAGATTATTTATGCCACCAAGTAGGATGGGTATTAATTATTTTTACTTGTCTTTACTCTCCAGATAGCACCATGACTAACAGAAAAGAGGTAATGTGCTATGTTGTAGTCATTTGCATAGAAAAACTGTATATACCATCCAATCCTTTTCAGGCTCTTGTCTCCCCAAGCACCAAATGATGTCTGAACTATCTTTTTTTTTAAACAGAAACATAAGCAGGCTGGTGCCTGCACAGTGCAACCCTGTGGGAAAACTTTTTGAGTTTTGCAAAATGTTTAGCTCTGAGAAGCTAAAGCAGATGTTAGAGCAGAAAGNTCAAGAACTGGGGAAGAAAGGATGGAAAGAGAAAGATGTAAACAGCAAAAAAGGCAGAAGCAAAATAAATAGTGGTAACAGAAGAGACTTGCTCTGAAGTTAGTGCAATTTTTTCCCTCCAATTAATTTCACCTGATAAAGTTACAATGTGTAAGAAATCTGGCTTTGGTCCCTCTGGCAGTCAAGGTACACTGGTTTCTCGAAATAGGGGAAATGGCAGGTGGGTAACAAATTTTAACTTAAGGAAGCAAGTTTGAGAAAATCCAGTACAATGGTTGCTTTCCCTTTAGTTTACAAAGTAGCAGTCATTTGTCAAGTAGGTGGTGCAGAATAGTCTCCTGGTCACCAACTGTGCACCCAGACTATAGGCATGTAAGAATTAAAACATTAGATAAGACTGGTGGTTGTATCAAACTCTATAAAATAGTCTTGTTATTTTGTCAAAACAAGACAAAATTTNGCATAGAAAAACTGTATATACCATCCAATCCTTTTCAGGCTCTTGTCTCCCCAAGCACCAAATGATGTCTGAACTATCTTTTTTTTTAAACAGAAACATAAGCAGGCTGGTGCCTGCACAGTGCAACCCTGTGGGAAAACTTTTTGAGTTTTGCAAAATGTTTAGCTCTGAGAAGCTAAAGCAGATGTTAGAGCAGAAAGAATTTATGCCAGAACTTAGTAAGATGAACAGAAGGGGAAAAGGTAATGGAGGAAAACACAAAATGAGGGGAG
>VYZW01062483.1:69541-82961 GCA_013401315.1 Balaeniceps rex
CAGGTGGCTTTGAATTAGATCTGGCTGCGGTGTTTTGGACGTAACTAACAACAAAGCAGGAGCTGCCGTGGGTATTTGTTTTAATAGATTCTCCCATCACTTGATCTCTGGGAAAGAGGTAGATTACGTTAGTTAGGTTTTTTTAGTGCTTTTTTTATTGGGAGGTATGAGACTTCCCTGGCACTGGGAGTTTAGTGCACACTGTACTGCTGATTCCCTGACTATGTACCATTCAACAGGACAATGACTAAACAAGTGACAGCTTTGATACAAATCCATTTTATCTGAAAATAGTGCAGGTAGAATTAGATAAATGGGCAAGAGACCTGGAATAGTTCTAGCTGCCTAGATTATCTTGCTCAGCCTCCGAGATGTTGCAGTTCATAGGATCTTTCTTCTGCTGTAGAATTCTGTCTCAGCCTCTGCATGCATCCTTCAAGACTGCTTTCCTGGCAAAGCCTCCGAGAAGATACTGCCTTAATCTTGGTGTGATGCTGGCTTATCTGCAGTAGGCCCCTGAAATCTCATAATGCCATGTTTTTACTGCAGAGGTAGTAGGCATCATCTGCACTGGTAATAATTTAAGAGGAATTTCTTTGACTCTCAGGAGAACAGCAAATTACACTGCAGGTTTTTTTCTTTAGCTAACTGGATACTTTTATTAATTGCACAGGGAGGCTGAGTCCCCATTTTGGTGCTAGGCTGATTTTCACTACACTTAAATGTCAACCTGCACCCCTTATGGGCCAGTCAGCTTGAGTGAAAAACATTGCTTCAGCTAGAGAATTGTGTTTGGTAGGAACTGAGTGAGCATCAGTGCTCAGGATGTAATTGAACTGGTTCTGCAGTGACAGGGAGCCTATAGTATCCCATAGACTGCTCACATGCAGTTTGTTTCTGTATAAAATATCATCTCTGAAGTGAGTACTTCATGGTTTCTGAAAGGAAAAATTGTAGTTTTTACTGTTCTGCGTTTTCATTCCCTTTATATTTTTTCTCATGTCACTTTCAAGAGCAGAGATTGGGATGTCAGTATTCTGCATGCTGGCTATTTACAAATGATTTGGTGAGTACTGAAGCCTCCCTGAAAATAAGCAGTCAAGAGTGAGTGTGTGCCAGTGCCTCGTATTCCTCCACCTGGGCGGAGTGTAATGCCATCTTGTGGAGTTGTTGTTATATTACTCTAGATTAAAACGAGTCACAAATTCTGTGGGTTTGGCGAGCACTTTCCCTTTACCTCAGAGGGAGACCTGCACATTTATCTTGTCGTGAGAGATAGAATAAACCACCAAGCTCTAAAGCGTTATCAAGAGGAGTAAATAATTCATGGCTTTAAAATAACAGAAAGGTACTTATAGACAGGTTGTCAAGGGCACAATTTAATATTCTTGATTAACATGTTAAGTATCTATTTTCATACACCACAGTATTCTTATTGGCAATATAGCAAAGGAGAAGTTTAAGGGAAGATAGGAAGGAAAACCAGAAAGTGCCTTTTTGGATGTATCGACTCTTGACTTGACAGAAAGTATAGAGGTGCTTGTCCGAAAAATTAACAACTAGGTGACGGAAGCTGTCACTATAGCTTGATTGGAAGCCTCTAAATACTTGATGAGAGATGATGGGTAGGAAGGATCAATCATAAAGAGCCTTGAAAGTGATGGCAAATAGCTTATGGTTAATGCAATAGAGAAGGGGCAGTCAGTAGAAGGTTGTAAAGAGCAGTGATATAGTTAGATTGGCAAGCAAGGCTGATGATTTGTGCAGCAGCATGCTTTGTAAAGCTATTAGCTATAAAAAGTCCAAAAGATTATTACTTTTCCCTGCATTTTACTATTTTATATTAATATAATCACTGACAAATATTCTTTATCTTCACTTTTTCCTTCTGTCTAATATGTCACTGTGGCACAGTATCACATGGGGTAAGGCATGTTCTTGGGAAGTTCTGCAGCTAAAACATACACAATGAGACACCTATGTGACGTAGATGTTTGCAGAAGATATTTGTTTATAGTATAGATCAAACAGCAATGCTTAATTCTCCATTGACTTTCTGGTGCATCTTAGCACACGATAACTGTATCACTTGAGTGAAAGGAGGTAAACGGGTGAATATTGTTTCGATGAACGTGAAATGCCCTCTCAGCTGAGGTGGTATGGTATGCCTGGTATCTCTGTTATTCTGTGTATGCTACTCTGCCATTATTTGATGCTATCTAAGAGGACAGTTTTTAAGAATCAAGTTCTGTGTGTATATTTGATTTGGTTTGTTTGGGGTGTTTTGGTTTTGTGTCGTCCCCCCCGCCTCTGAATGTGCTTCAGCTCTGCTCAGCTAGTTTTAGCATCTTTTTAAATAAGTTTAAGTAATTGAATATTACTTCTGGCAGTTCAAGGAGTCTGAATTTCTAGTTTATATGTGGGAATGATCATTTACGGGAAATTTCATATTTCTACCTGTGCTTAGTGGTACCCAAAAGATTCTTTGTAAGAGTTGACATTCTTCAGCTGAAAAAGAATTATGCTACTTAATTTATGTGACCCATCACAACTGCTAAGGCTGGATAGGATTTCAAATATTAAGTCTTTACCGCTTTTCTTGGAAATATTCTGAAACAGTCTGTGAGGTAAAATCACCAGATAAATCAGTCTAGTTTGCTTGTTAGCTTTCTGTGAGCTGAGAAAGAGGTTGTATCAGTTTATTAATATCCTAGTTATTTGTACTGTTCCAGACACTTCTATAAGGTTATTTTCTGAATACTGTATCTGTAAGGGTCAATTCAGAGAGGAGTAAGGCTCCTAGAAAAGACCTATGGGAATGAAAAGGAAAATTCCCTTCGCTCCAGAATCATGCGAACTTTCAGTCTTTCTCATCCTGTCAAAGACTCAGAAAGATCAGTGGAAGATTCCTAGGGTAAGATCCCTATCCATGGAAATAAAAGGAAACTAACTCCTTATGACTAGTGCTAGGGTGCATTTTAAAGTCAGAGAATACTATCGTAGTATCATATTAAAGGAGAATCTTGCCATCCCCAATTAAAGAGTATTTCCCTGGAAACTGAAGGGTAGTTGGCTTATAGGCAGGATTTGTTTTTTTTGGAAATCAGAATATCTAGTACTACAGCTGTTTCAGAATGTTGGAGTTATTGAAGCTTTTTTTCTGGTGGGAGTGAAAAAAGGATTATGGCCAAATTTTTAAAAACAACTTTAGGCTTTGCTCCAGTCCTTGTTTTACTGACTTATTATTCAGGAAAATGGAGTGCTTCTGCTTCAGTACTTCTGCTTTCAAAGAGTCTTTTATAGATATTATATTTCACTTTAAGATAATTACTAATAAATAATCAAGCTATGCAAAAAATTAGAATGAGATAAAAATGTAGATTTCAACACTGCTAAAATGTGATGAGATTGCTGATGGCTCAGGTTAGTCCTGCGCCTGGACCTACATTTCCATTTTTGCAGTTTGGGATACACTTGATTAAAAAAAAAGAAGTATTTTTTCACAGTTGCCAGGAACGCAGAGATAGTCTTCAAGACATAATTTGGATTTAATCCAACATAAGAACTATGTACAAAAGCACTGTTTAAAAGGTTTTTCCTCTACGTTCTTTCTTTACCCCCACTTGTTTGAGTATGCCCTTTCTTGGTTTTAAATAAGTGAAGAGTATGCAGTGGATTGTCAGAACTGGGGTACATGCATCACGTTTAGCCATTTGCTGCTGAATATATGCTTTACTTTGCTCTGTTGAATGCAAAGTCAATCTTTGTTAAGCTTTTAATTACATAGCTTTAGTTTCTGAGAAACCTTGTAACTGAAGTGTGAAACCCTCAGAACGGGCATGCTATTCAAACTGAAACCTTACCAGTGCTGACGGAATGAGAAAAAACCTCTTCCCCTGTTTTATAGCTTGTGTGAGCTCCCTATTAATAGATCGTAGGATGAGATTTTACATGTCTGCAACAATATATGGTTGAGTCATAATTTCTTTGTTAATCACTAGAACTCGGAGATTCCCTTTCTGCTTGGTCAGTTTTTCTCCTTTTTAAATTTGTCTGCTTTATCTTTCTTAAGGGTTACACTTAACAGTTATATGTTTTGTGTATCTATGTTTTGTGTTCTCCGGAAAGGACATACAATATCGCTTATGTGGAAAGCTAGATATCCTTTTCAGGTCCCAGGGCAACTAAAACATCTAAAGAGATGTCTGTGATAGAAATTTGGCAGCACTTACATGACCTGGAAAAACATACAGTTCTGTAGATGATGCTTCAGGAATATATCCTCACTTGGTTGCTCCTAAGTCTCGTGCATCGTTTTCAAACACTTGAAGATATTTGATATCAAGGCATTCCCACATGATAAGTAACTGGCTGCATTTCATCTCTTCTCAACTTCCTGGGAGGGACATAGCCGAGAGATGTTCTTAAATTACACTGGAGTTGAACAGACTTCAGGATATATCATAAAGATGATGGGAAGCCTCCCATAAGTGAGTTTTGAACCTAAGCACAGGACCTTTGATTTGCATGAATTCATTGCTGCTGTTAATGCTATACAGGCAAGGGTGTTTATGTTGAAAAGCCTGTTTGTGATTTAGAGTTTGTCTCATTTTCATAAAAGAATTATGCATTTAGGAGGGACTGTTCAAATGCGGGAAGCCTTACAAGTTAGGTGGAATTTCAGAGCCTAACTTCAGGCAACTGTTACACAGACTCATAGCTTATTCTGGTGAGCTACCTGAGGACACGTTAGTGTACTAAAGAGTAAATTAGATTTAGGAAACCTGACTTGTGGAGATTTTAATTTAGATAACTAAAGCTGGGTTCCTGAAAGTATTGCTTACAATGAATTACAATGTGATTTGTTTTGGAAACTCAAGTGTTCACCAGGAAAATCTGTCTGGCCTTGGTTTCCCAATGGATTTTACTTTAGTGCGGGTGCCACATAAAGGTCATTCTCATCCAGGCAAAGCAAAACATTACTTGAAATCAAAACATTGAGCTCAATAAATGCCAAAGGCTCTCTGAGCTGAAGAGGTGAAAGGGGAAATTATCTTTTGTTCTACATTGAAAGCAGACTTTGTGAGTTTCATGACTCATATGTGCATTTCTTCTTGTCACAGTATCAGTTTCGTTCTCTTATTTCTTGTGATTCTTGCTCAAACAGCAGTAAATTAGACTCAGTGTTGTGCTCAGCAGCAGAGGTGGAAAGCCAGATAAAGAAACATTTAAAAATACCAGTGATAGCTTATTTATAGACTTTATTGTGCCTTTGTCTGATCTGGAGGGACTTACTTATATAGTTTTTTTCCAAAGAGAACCAGAGTTGTAAGTCCTTCAGAAGGTTTTTATGCTATCTTCTTCACTGGAGAATATGAGCACTGCATAAGCTAGCTAGCTTTTGCCATATGTCCTTCAGCTGAGGACTTTTTAAAGACACATGCTGTTGTGCATTTAAGTCAAAGGCAGTATCAAAAACATCCACTTAGTATCTTGAGCAGAAGATGATTGATGGTGGTTTTCAATACCGAATGTCACTGCCATTTAACAGTTATTGAAAATTTGACTTTCAAACTTGTGTGTGGCATTGTGTGTGCCCAAAAGTGAGCACGCGTCCAGTTAGTATTAGAGCAAAACTACTGAATAACTGGGTATATGCGTACTGAAACATTTAATCTGCAAACTTGAATAAGGTGGGCATAATGCTATACACACACTTTGGAAAAGTAGGCATGATTTTAGGTGCTTATCTTGTGAAAAGAATGAGAACAGAGTTACTGAGATGAAAAAGTTACTAGAATTGCTCTTCAAAAGACTTTCTATGGAGTAGATGTGAATTGTTAGCAATGTCATGATCGAAAGTGTGCAAGAATGCCTCTCTTTCTGCTATTGTCAGTAGCCAGAAAATGTGGTAAAGGAAGGAAGAGGAAAGCAGCTGTTTTATTAAAACTTCTAAATACAAATGTAAAATACCCAAATAAGTAGTTTTTTTCCTTTTTACCTAAAAGCCTTAAAAAGACTTACACAACCTGAAATCCTGAGCATCAATTAAGAGGGTGAATGGGCAGTAAGATTTGTCTGGCTGGCAATCCCTGATGCATTAAATGGATGCCAAAGAAAGACTATTCTTCTCTTGGAATTTTGCTAAACGATAGGGAAAATTTATAATGCATTGTGGGGTTCAAGCCTAATGAGACCTAGATGTGGTTGACAGTTGACTTCATGAGAGAGACTGTACACATCCCCATGTTTAACAAACAGATGATGTCTAGCATTTTTAATTTGACTTCTGAGTAAGTGTGAACAGCAGAAACTGATGATGCTTAAACATTGAGCTGTATCATTGGCTCTTGTCTGTTAGGTTACGTGGTAAAAGCCTGTCTGCACACCCAGAAGGGAGCACAGAGAGAAGACGGTGGGTGGGGGTGCCAAAGTAGTGCTCTGCTCAGCTACTGCCAGGCCCATCGCAGGAGAGCTGTCAGCCCATCAAAGGCTCATCTCTGTAAGCCCAGAGGAGCACAGAGGCACAAAGGCATGGTGGGAACCCAAATTAAGGACTCAGAGGAAGGAATCCCCCTGTCTGGGCCCTCCCCAGGACTGCCCCCCTCAGCCCCAGCTTCCAGGTGTGAAACACCATCAAGTGGAGTCAACACTGGCGCACCTTTTGGACTGGGAGAGGTCGCTGCCTAGGAATATGTGACACATTATGGGATGCAGGGGAAGAGCATTTTGGGATTGCACAGGATTTATTATGGAATGTTTAGCGGAGGAATCAAAGGTGGGGAAAGGGATGGATCTAGGTGATTTGGGGAGCAACAAGTGTGGGAAAAGGTAAGGGAATGAGAAGGGCTGGTCTGGTGTAAATAGCTTGCTGGTTGGTATGCCTGCCTGGCCATGCTTTGCACCTGATCGGCACAGTCTGTCCTGTCTTCCTATGGAATTCCTTTCGAACTCTTTTCCTGGGTGAGGACTCTGTTCTGTGTGCATGTGCGTACGTGTCTGTGTGCCAGCAGCTGGGGAGGTCAGAGTGAGTGGACTTAAAAGCCAACAACTGGAGTGGGCCCTTGGGACACAGGGGCTTGTGTGTCCATGCTGCCAGCACCTGGGGTGGGTGTGGGTCTGTGTTCCGGCAGCTGGCTGCTCCACAGGCCAGAGGGCCATGTGCCTGGGTGCCAGCGACTGGCGAGGCTGGAGTGAATGAAATCAAGTGCCAGCCGCTGTGGTGGCTGATCTGTGTGGCCAGCTATGTATGTACATAGTGTATATATGTGCTCTGTGTGCATATGCCTACTTGGGAATATGTAGCCACCTCACTGCTGGTTAAGCCTCGGGGTACAGAGCTGCAGAAGCCTCATCTCTCTTGGGCTGTTGAATCCAACACGATATTTTTTTCCCTTAACAATGTCCATACCTGTCGAGTCAGAGATGCAGTAATTGCCATCAGAACCAGTCATTAAACTGCATAACAGTTGATAAATAATGAAAAGTCTCTTTGTGAGGACATGGTCCATTTCTGTTTAATTCAGCAAGTTTACAGTTTCCTTTATCTCTTGTTTTCTTTTGGGAAGAAGCTTGTGCTGTACATTGCTCTCCATCTGTATAACTCTACTGATGTGAAATTTAAGGCAAGTTTGAAATATCTGTTCCTTGAATACCCCTGTTTCAGACATCTTACGCTTTCCCTGTAGAAGGAAATGTGGCAAACCAGGTTGCAAGGGAGCGAACACCAGACTAGAGAGTATTATGCAGTTAATTCCTGCTGGTAACATTTTTGGTTCTGTGATTGATTTCTTGCTACATTGTTTTGCAATGGTTGAGGGTCTTTTGTTTTGTGATACAGTGATACTACTCGATTTGTTTTAACTATGAGATATCCAGTGCTTTTAGTTTCTTTGTTTTCACTGACATGAATTTAGATTGTCAAATGTTCAGTAGTGTGTCCAGGTTCACAGTAGTAAGTCCTAGTCACAAACAGACCAGCAATATTTATTGCCATGTCATTGCAACTCAACACCACTACAAAGCTAGATGTCCTAGTCACATTTCTTCCTCATATCAATGAGAGGACACAGTAAAGGACCTATTTTCCCAATACGTTCCAACTATTGTGTGAGTAATGACATGGCAATAAATCACAGTGGTGATTATTAGTGGTGTTGAGTTGCATTATCCATTGCAAACAAAACAGTTACCAACATCTACTTGTAAATAATTCACAAATTGAAAGAAGAACAAAATTGTGTGGATTTCTCGTTAGGAATCAGCTGAGGTAAGCAGGAAATCCTTTGCCAGACACAGACGTGTTCACTGGGAGAATATGACATATCTCAAGCAGGAGAATCCGTTTATGACACAAAGTTCCTGATGTGTGAAAGATCTTGTTTCAGTGCTTTCTGAACAGCTGTTTGCATAATGGTTTTGGAGCCATATAACATAATAAGGATTTATTTAGTGATGTCATACCAAGACTGAAAGGATTTCCCTGTTCAGTTGTCTGTTTTCAAAAGCTGGCAGGTCTACATTAGGCTCTTTTCATCTAGTAGTAGTTTTACAATTTGACACTTATCCCTTGTTCTTCCTTTTGTCATGGGCAATAAGTTTTTATTTTATTTTCAGATCAAGTGCAAGGATACATTTTTAATAAACTGGTGTAGTATAGTAATATTACCAATTGTATAATGCTTCAAACTGTGTTTTTTATGCAGCTTTGCTAGAGTAAGAAGTCGGGAGATCCTGAAGTCTCCCTTATCAATTACCATACGCTTAGGCACGTCGCTTTTCCCATTTTGAAGGCAGTGGGGCTATGTATGTCAAAAGCAGAATTACTTGTTTCTTTCATACGGCATGCTGAGTTATCAAGAAAGAGAAGATCCTTTTTTGTGCTATTAATATTACCTAGTTTGAGATGTGGCAAATAACCTGAAATAATATGACAGAAATTAACGCAAGAGTGACATTAAAAGGAAATTTTCTAATTTGAGATCTGACGCTATTCCAGTCTTCAAAGTGTTAGTGAATATTTAATGGATCAGACATCTACTGAAAGGATGTAGACTGAATTATTTAAGGGCATCACAAACCCATGAGTGTATAACCCCTGAAGCATTGAAATTCGTAACTGAGGCTTAGTTATTCTGATGTAATGTTGTTCATTCCCAGGCTTGCTCTCATGCTATTTTATTTTTGATTATTAAAGCAATATTGGTCTACACAGTACAAGCAAAACTAAACGGATATTCCTATATCAGAACACTCTGTAATCCTACTGGCTATCCTAATGTTCTTAAAATAAATATTCTAAAATATTATAGTGTTGAATAGACAAGAATAAATATTCTTAGAGTGGTTCTCATGAGTCTATAAGACCATTCCGTACAACATACTTTCCATTAACTACAGTGCTTGTTCTTAGAGGTGATGTTTGGGGCTTGGGTTGGGGTGAACTGAATCTTTGTCAAACTGCTGCACCTTCGTTATCTCTAATGAATTTATTAGCTGGATATTGAAATTTGACAAGATAGTTTCTAGACTGCTTAGAGAAATGCTTAATAAAATGCAAGTCCTCCATGTGTTGTACATGCTGAATAACAAATACTAAGTAACTAGATTGTGCATAGACAGGAATTGATTTGGTTATGCTTTTACATTGTCCCTGAACTAAGCATCACAGTGTAAAGGGGTTTCGAGTTCCAGACATAATAATCCAGGTATATGAACACATCCAGATACTCGTAGATCAGGATCTACTTGTCTTAAGGCTAGATTGCATAAACAAAGCCGATGCGGTAAAGTTTGTATCCATTCACCCTGATGGTGTAAATCAGTCTCCCATCTAAAGCATTAACTCACACGTGATTTAGAATTCTCATGAAGATTCAGATATTTATTCTAAAAGGAGAATTCATACAGGAAAGAAATTTAACTGATTGGGCCAGATCCATTGCTTGGCAGAGCTGTCTTTGGTACTATTTGGAAGTTGGGGCAGAATTAATTTTAAGCTGTCTTAATTATTTTTCGATCATTGGGCTAGCTGAAGTGTGTACCCTACTTTTATGTTACATAGAATCATGCTGTTGATGATTCTAAACACCTGTTCGAAAAGGCAAGTATTACCAGGGCATAGACCTGATCCATAACCCTTTGCCTCACTGTGACGTAAATTTTGACAGTGTCTGAACCAAAAGTTTTCTTTCTAACTTCTTCACATTTTCCTTTATTATCATATTATTTTGACTGGCTATTTCCACAGCATTCACAAAAGCATCAAGACTTGCCAATACTGTATAATGAAAGAAGGAGATAATGAAAGCTAAGATAATTTTTGAATGAAACTTTAAATGTAAACACATGAAGCAAGAGGGAAATCGGATTCCTTAAGTTGTTCAAAGGTTTTTCTGAAAGCCATTGGATAATGTTGGATTACCTTCTATGTCTTGAATGTTGGTATCTTAAGAAGGATGTATTTTGTAGGGGTTAGATTCATATTCTGACTGAATAATGTCTCTGTCTATAGCATTATTCAATGTATATAAGTATAGCCAAATGTAATCCAAAGATATTAGATCTAGAATTTACCTTCCTTTCTCATGCAGAATAACGTCATACTATACAAGTAACACATCCGAACCCCCCCCAGTATTTTTTCAGTGAATTAAGCGATCTTCAGTGTGAAAGTTTGAAGTGAGACTTTACCTCTTGCCTCTTAGAGTTGCTACATAAAAGAAAACTAATGGTTAATGACTGTAAAGCATAGCTAGTTAATTCTTTCGCTCCCCCACCTACGCATAATGAAACAGTGACATTTGATTTCTTGCAAGTGTCCTTTCTCTAACCCTGTTCCTGTCTTGTTTTGTATAATTCCCAGAGACTGCAGCCTTGTGAGCTGCTGTAATGTCTATCAGTATAAGTCACATTGAAAGACCAAGGCTTTGATAGCTAATGTTAATAACATAAATTAGAGAAGAGAAACATGAGATACACAGAAAAATTTTATAGATCCCATTGCCCGAGTAGAGGGGAGCCACGAATCTCAAGGCTGCCATCTCCAAATGACTTTTTCAGATTAGCTGCTTAGCTCTTTTTCTCGTAGGTTTTTTTGTAGTTTCAACCAAGATGTTAGTTGCATTTTTTAATGAAAATGAAGTGTGCAGCTAAATGTTGCATCCTGACGAAGTAAATTGTACTTGCTGAGGTGGGAGGGTGAAGGAGGAATATAGCATAGTAACACCACGCTCAACTGTCTTTCCCCTTCCCATTCAAATAGCCCAAGTTAAGTGCAGCCTCAATTTGACATGTTCAAGCCAGAGTCCTGACATTCCTGTTTTCCACCTATCATTTGTAATTAGCTCTGTCTCAGGCTAGATTTGTCTGAGGATTTGTGGATGGCTAATAAATTCTTATTCATCAGTTGGGTTAATACAGGTAGTGGACATTTATATTTCTATATATCAATATGGTAAAAATTATTGTGGGCACAGTTATATGACAAAATTATAAAGGCAAGTGTCGACCTGTTTTATGCTAGGAGGAATTATCTACAGAATTTAGGGAATAATAGATGAACATTGACAACAGTGGGTTGATGCTAAAATGTTGACGCTTTATTAATGGCTTCAAGGTGAGTAACATGTATTTCTTTGCCTCTCTGTAAAATCAGGGTGTGCTTTCTACCTAAAAAGGCAGTTGGGATTAAACAGTCATTTCACTTAGTAGGACTATGAATACTGCTGCTGCACTTCATGTTCCCATCTTGATGTCTGGAGAGCTTCAAGTACAACTGGCACAGACACTCATAAGATCAAGGTCCAACTGTCTGCATAATAAATGATAGACAGTATTAATTCACCCACAGATATGGCGGCAGAGGTGAATAATCTTCATGCAGAGATGAATAATCTTCATGCAGCTTATCTCTACATCTGGGTATTTGAAAGACTTAATTACAACACAATGAATCCTGCATTAAGTGTCCCCCTCAAAGGTCTTTAAGGGACAGTTCAACACTATGTTGCCTCTATGCTGTATGCATTCACCAGGGGGTTGTAAATTATAGTTTTCCAGGTTTCCTGCTTTCAGGGTGACACAAGAGAAAAGATAATTTTACTTAACTGGGAGTAAATAAATAGATAGTCCAGTCCATTTTAGCTTTTACTACCTCTAAAGTTAGTTTCTGTAGGCTGGTGGCTAAAGTCTGACATATAAGGGCTTTTTGCAGAGCCTGCCTTTAAAAATAGAAATAATATGCAGCTTTTGAAAAGTTTGCTGTTGGCAGAATAGCTGTATTGAAGTTGAAAAGCATTTTGCCTATTGATTTCAATGGAAAGGGTTAGGCCTGTGGTAGAAATTTTTGAAAATCTACATCTGAATCTATTAGGAATGTTTCTAAAAGCTTACCCACCAATTTAGTATTTAGAGTAGCATGTCATACTGACTTTCACCTTTTGACAGAGTTGCCATTTATTCACTGTGATAGAGCTATGCAAACAGCATACAAATTACTTAAATATTTTTCTTAAATAATAATTCAAAGCGGATTTGGACCTCAAACTACACGAATGGTCGTGACTGGCAAGTACCTTCACTAAAATTTTGCAAAAACATTGATGTAAAAGTAAGTTTAATGAAATTATTATGAGGCATTGAATGGAAAGTGAACTTTGAGAAGATAAAGTCTGTCTTACAAACTGTCAAAGGCAGTCCAAGATACCTTCAAGTCAAGCCAGCCTTTTGTAAGAATTTCTGAATTTCTGTCAGTGAAACTACTGACAGTGAAATACTTGGAATCAGTCTCTAGAACAACAAATAATTATTGACATGATTTGGAGCAGATTTCACTTCAGAGTAAATGCCAGCGCTAGTTTCATGTAAATGGAGGCATACATTCAAAGCTCACTGACTTCATGTAGGACTTACATGTTTCCTGAGCCTTTTGTGTGATCACTTATGATTAGAAAAAGAAGATAAATTCAGTAAATTATTTGTTTGCTGTTCCCCTATTGATATTTTGAAAAAAACAAAGCTTTTGATGCATGACATACCCATCTTTTCAAAAAGTCAACTTTATGGGAGAGATTTGGGTAGAACTCATATCTAGGTCCTGGCCAGGGGTTGAGAAAGTGTGTGAAAGAGGTATTCCCAAGGGCTGTAATTTGCTTGGCAGGGGTTAGTGCTTATAGGGAGGGACCTTTTTCTTTTCATCTTTGAGTCTCTAGAACTTGGTATTTACCTCAACATTGGTACCTAAGATGTGTGAGAGATACAAAGTGAGAGTCTGGAAGCTTGCAGTGATGCATAATTAGGATTTTTTTGGTAGCATTCTGATAGTAACCTCAATACTCTTTTGACTGCATTAGTTACAGTTTTAGTTCCAAGGTTCTGAATAGATTTGTGGATGGCTAATAAATTCTTATTCATCAGTTGG
>VYZW01062498.1:2262-13781 GCA_013401315.1 Balaeniceps rex
TGCTGACCCCTGCCCCTTCCCTGACGGCATGGAACATCTGGAGAACAGGGGACACATAACAAAAGCTACTTTATTTTTCTCTATATGGCCTCTGTAGGTTCATTGTTGAAGCTGTAATGCCGAAGAAAATTGGGTAGGGCATTCAGATGTCCAGAAACCGTCTTGAAGAACANCCTGCCTGAGCAGAAGGCTGGACAAGATGACCTCCAGAGGTCCCTTCCAACCTCAACTATTCTGTGATTCTTGCAGGACACGGGTCTCAAGGCACTCAATGTGCAGCAACCAGACAGAAAAACGATATTCCTCAGCTGGGCTACCTGCTTTTTTTTTTGTCTCCAAGGCAGGCGAAATGGTAGGGTAAAACTAGAACTACTGGATTCTCCTGTTTGTCTTCAGTTCAAATAGATCCAAACCCAAGGAAATACCTTAAGATCTTTACTAAACAACAAGAACAATTAAAATAAACAACTTATCCTATGAAGACTGAGGCTCTTGAATGGATCCCTTTGATATATCCAGTTCATTTGCTACCTGTGTCAGAAAAATGAAGGGCAAAGCCCCTGCAGACAGATGTGCTCACCAGATATTAAGGACCCATGAGTAATTCACTTTGCAGTGCTCCTTTCCTTACAGATTTCACAGACCCAAGATGGACCAGCAGTGTATCCTCAAATCGGCAAAATGCAGAAGCCATTTACAGATCAAGCTATACAGTATATTTGCGCACACGTGAAATGTCCTAGCACACAAGCAAAACCAAGACCTAGCACCAAATAAGTGGCAGCACAGGTTTCACAGGACATCTGCTGCGTGGCTGAAGTTGTCTTTCAGAGCCCTGCTCTTACTGAAAGATATCAAGTTGCAGGCCCTTTCAAGCTATGCATCTCATTACTCCTCCGCAAGTTAAGCATCACGAAAATAACTGCAGTAAAATCATTAAAATTAATTTGGATTGCAGTTTCTCTATAAATGTGTAAGTCTATAATAACTCTTTCATCATTAGGTCTAAAGCACAATGAACAGAAAAAACTGCCAAAGGTGCATGTACTCCCCCAAAGATTATAAATCTACTGAATCAAATGAGCAACTTGGGTTTTGGTGGGGGGTGGGGTGGGGGTGGACAGCTCTGGAGAGTTCACTGTACTTAAACGCAATTATCTGATTAAATCAGTACGTGACAAAAGTGTAATATGGAAATTATGACTACAAAAAGGAGAAAGTCACATTAAAGGCCACCTCCAAAACTGGAAAACATCTATTTATTATTTCTTTCACAATATACAAGAAGAGAAGGACTTTTGGTACTTTTGTTATCTTCCTAAGGTAAATTTCATAGTAAACTATATTTGTTCATCACATAGAACTTATTATACATTCAGGTCTTTTCTAATTCACCTTTAATGAAATACTATGAGAGAGATTTTGAAACAAATGGCAATTGAATGCTTACATGTCATACGGCACTGAAAAATTTGCTACTACAGACAACTGTAGTAGCAACAGATAGGCTGACATTGAAAAGGACAAAAAGTAAAACCTGAACAACAAACCGTGAAGGATTTATAATTAAATGCCTATTTTCCATTCCTCTTGAACTTGTGTACCAGACAAACTATGTCAAAATAATTCAATAAAAATAATAACATTAACTCAAACTTCCGTTCTCTCATCCATCAGAGATTTCCAACAAAGCCAAGAAGGGAAGGCACCATTCCCAGAAGTTCTACCAAGGGAAAAAACAGCGAGAGTGGGGCAAGCTCTTCACTTCCCTATCATAAACCAGGAAAAAAACAAAATTAGTTCTGTTGCTCTCCAGCCCATTTTACACCTATATTTATATAAAAATACACTTTACTATCCAGTTTCAAAAATATGCTTAAAACATGAACAGCATTACAATTGAGTATGGGTGCTTCAAGAAGTAATCTAAGAAACATTAAACGTTCTTAGCTTTCCTGCTTGGCTGCCATTACTGGTGCATCTGATCACCACACGCATATTAACAGACTTAACTTGAAGCAGATTGTGAAACCTTATTGTCATATTCTGAAAGGAAAATGGGGAAACAGACTACGTTAAATTACTTTCCTGAAATCATAAAGGAACTGGGAATTGCCCACAGTTTCCCAAGTCCATCCTGTGGCTCACTCTTACTGCCGTAGTGCTCTGGGGGGGCACGGAGTTCATCCCTGTGCCACTACACAGCCTCAAGAAAAAGCACCAGGGCTGCAGGAATTTCCTTTTGGCATATGACTCAGGTTTTGATATGATTGCAATCTTAGTGTTTATCAGTTCTACCATCAACAAAAAAAGCTGAAAAAAAGTTATTATAGGAAAAATACTATATCGATGTTTTCAGTATTTTCTCCTTGTAACCATACTGCTATTTCCAACTGCTCAGGAACAGAGAAGCGATTCACAAAAATACGTGAATTCTGGATGTTTGTAGTGGTTCGCTACAAAACCACCCTGAGACACGTTTACTATTTGAATATTTGCCTTAGTTCCCCACTAAAGATATTTCTAGACAGCAAAGAACAAAAGAAAATTACAAGCACATCTACTGTCCATGTCAGAAATCTTGTGTACTATGAATATAGGATTTATCCGTACTAGGATGAGTTTAAACACATGAATATGCTGTTATTGCTTTGAATATACTAATTCTTTTGCGATCATTTTGTGCTCTAGGAAAATGTAATTACTGAAAACAATTACAACAGAAATACCAAAAGTTACAGGAATCCAACTGCAAATCCTTAGAACATGAATCATGTTTTCATTAATAGCATAGGAAGTCAGTTCCATTAGTACTTAATCAACGCTTCCTGACCTTACATCTATTCAATGCAGTACACGGAATTTGCATCAAGTGCAAAGGGAGGAGGAAAGGAAGGAAAAAGGACTCAAATGTTACTCAAATGTTACAAAGAATTATTCTACTCCATGTTCTAATTGTCGGGCTTAAAAATAAATAAATAAATAAACATTTAGCCACTTCACAATTAATGCCAAGCAATACATTTTATGACACAACAGTCACGAATAAAAGCATATGAGCTAACAGTCAGAAGACAAACTTGCACGTAACCTACAAGAATAGACTTGCTAGCATCACAGACCACATACATGGGTACCATGTTGGTAATTACGTCCAAATGCCTTCATGACCACATAGGTGAAGATGTGAAAAAAGACAAAAAACTAAAAAGGTTTCTGAACGTTTGTTCACCTGTAATGGGATTTCTTTAAATACAGGCCACCATACATTCAACGGGGAACCTCATTAGGCTGCAACAGGTTTTTTTGAAAATATTAACTTTTTTTTCTGTAACTTGTCCTTTGAATTATTGAGATTTTCATCAGAAGAGCCATAGACACAAAAATTGTTTTCTTTTGGCCCTGTCAGCTCTCTGTGGAGTTCTTGTATTTACACAATACAGGGAAATATCATCGCCCTTGAGGCAGGGTTATGAGATAGCACGTGTCTTCATAATGCAAACTATTAAAAGGAAGGCGATTAAAGGAATGTACATCAGTGGGCTCCTTTGAGTATATCCTTTCAACTACTGATAGCTGAATTCTGGTGTGATGTACACAGAAACAGAATCTTGAAGAAATCATCACTTAGCAAGCACTCTACTGCTGCTTTTGTCATCTTTTTCTCCTCAGAGGTTTTAATTACAAATATTTCTAAATGTGTATACACTTCATAAAAATGCATCACAAGCAGACGTCTTTTGAAAGAAGTCATTCTTCTACAGACAGACCATCCTTAATACTAACTTAGAATTGGAGGAAAAAAGCTAAACTGCTGGTAATCTTCTATGTATTTACACTTCCAGTACTCTGCTTTGCAGCATGTTTGACCAACTGCACAGCAGAGATCTGCACTGACTGGTCAGGAAGAGAAATAAATTGTCTGCTTAAGGATTGGGCATGAGAGCATGAAGGTCTAAACTAACCAGAAATGGCCTGGGGACTTTCTGAGCAAGAGGTCAGGAGCAGCACAGTGCAACACACAGCCAGGGAGTGCTCGGTCGGGCAGACAGCACAGCCTATTGCTTTATAGCAAACTTCTATACTAGAAGTCTTCCAGGTGGGCTCCACAAACACAACCACTAGATTAATATTTTAAAGACATGAATAAGAAAGAATGAAAATTTGCACGAGAGGATACAGTAGGAACTTCCAGGAGGGAAGCAGGAAAATAAAGAAAAATGCTTCAGAAATTTACATCTGTGGTCATGAGCTTTCCTCTCCTAACAAAAAGACAGGAAATAAACATCGCAATCATTAAAGCTCCTCCTATATTTTAGAGGACGTATTACATACCTCAAGATATATTGCAAAATGTATTTTGACAATAACCCCCTTACAGTTTGTACTCGATGTTAAAATATGGAATAATCTGTTCACAGTACTGTATGTCCTTAGCCTTCACTGATGAAAATTATTTTGGTTTTGTCTGCTTTTGCTGTGTAACATCGCAGTTTCAACTGCTGGCAATTACACAGAGCCAGGCTTTGATTGAGAACTAGTGCCAAAACTAAAGTGATTGTTAGTACTGATATCCATTTCAAAGCGATTAAGTGACTGCACATGCAGATGACTAAATCACTTATGTTTGCTACAAGACCCTTTTCCATCAAAATAGCATGAGACTAGAAAATTCAAGTGACTTTTTTTCTGTACATGGATATACTCTAGTCTTTCCTTCTCCTCAATCTAACCTTTAAGCAACCAAGTAAATTTAAAATCTCTTTTCTCTCCGTACTCCCTTTCCAACACAGTGTTGTCTGCTGATAAACACTCCCAGCAGTAACAGAGATGCCAACCTTTTCCTGTTGCGTATTCTTCAACAGTACTTGGGTATGTTGGTGTTTCAGCTTCATTCTGAAGTACCAGTGGTCTGTTAGCACTAAATGAAGAAAATAGAACTAGATCATGTGGTAGCTGTGTTGTATCTCGCATGTTGTGCACAAGGTTCACACTTTGCTTCCCACCCAGGCACTGCTGTCTTGCACCACTGCGGTACATGGTCCATGGCCTCCTCTCGGCCCCATCTGGGATGTGCTGACCCTTTTAGCACAGCCTCACTGCCACAGGGCCACCAACACATGCCCCCCTTGCAGCCTGCTAGTGTTATATGCCTCTGCCCAGATGCATCCACCATACCAGGAATTTCATGAATTGGAATTAATGTAAACAGAGAGGTATGGAGTCACCAAAAAGTAAATAGTTAACTCAAATTCTTTAGCGAAGGCCTTGTTCTCCTTTCCCCCAAATTTACTCTCAAAGGAAGTGTTACCTTAGAAGAATTCAGCTTAAGCAAGAGGAGCCATGCAGGAGAGCAACAGGATGGCAGAGATTTATTGCTAGCAGCTGACAAATTATGTAGTCCCCAAATGCTGTCAGATTTTAGGCAAAAATACCTGAGCTTACTGCCCATAAACTGTGTCACTGCCTTATTTCCACAACCTTCTAAATGTTTCTGAGTACAACCAGACCACCTTGCTGCGCAAACCTCGTCCGAATCAGGCGTTACCACAGAATCAAAATTTTATCCATCTAGTAAGAGCGCAAGATATAGTGGCAAGAAAGCTAGCAACACCTGTGTTCTGGCATAAAATCTGCTCGATCAAAATTCAAGAATTTCAAGCAAATTTGAACCAACAGAGTTAATACTGGTTCATGGTTTACATCAAAAGGCTGAGGCATTTTTCAGCTGACATGGGAAGACATTCAAGCTGAATCCGTAATGAGGATATATCTCATTGACTCAGCCAGGGTCAGAGAAGGACAAACTACAGAATTACAACCAAGTGTCCTGAAGTCTCAACTAAAGCCCTAACAAGTTGACCTTTGACTACCTCTACTTTGGCCGCTAATCAGAGCTTCCCCCACCTTAAAAGATTTCCTCCAGAACATATACATCTAAACCAGAAAAAGAATCTACCTCCCTCAATGATTCAGCATTTTCCTTAACACTGTTTTATAGCTGTGTTCAGCTGGTACGCAGTTAGGACATTTGTTTTATTGTTTAAGTCTGTCTAGTTCAGCAGGTTTCTTCCTTCCATCTTTTTCCCCTATGCTAAATTACCATTGATTTTTAACAAGATAGAATTAAAATGAAATGTATGTAACAAACAGATAGTGGAGGAAGATTATCAATCTGTCCAATACTAAATTTCTAAATATATCACCTGCTAGCAGTGAAAAACTGACTCTGGTATGTTAAAAAATGGTAACATTATCTTAGTTCAACGATTATGCAGGACGGACGACATTTTATCACACAACTTTTCACTTAAGAACAGTTAAAGGCTTTGCAGCAGGAGATTACAGCAGGTTTGGAGAGTTTTTAATGTTGTAAAAATAGTAAAATGTCATGGTCTTTTAGCATTCACTTTGTTAGCTTTAAAATACTTATCTTTGCCATCAGACTTCAACTTATAGCTAGCTTATAGCAATTTCCAAAAACTTCACATTCCACATTAAAGCAAAATCCAGTCAGCATGTCTTATGTGGAAATGCAAGGGCCTAAGCATACTCAAAAAGCCTTCTGAAAAAGCTGTCAAGCTCAAATACTGGAAAGCAGAAGTAAATTAGCATAAAACTTATACAAGTAAACCATCAAATACTGTAAAAGTGTCAAATCATGGAGTATGTTTAACACTCACTTAAGGGAGAGTCTAATCTAAACACATTAGTGGAGTACAAAGCATAAAAACGTTTACTCTAGACCCCGAATGCTTGTTTTTTTCATTAGTCTTAGAGCTTCCACGATTCTAATAAAGTTGAAGACGACTATTTTCTGTGGGGGTGCACACGGCAGAAAGCATCTCTGTGGCTTCAAACCACATTGTCCGGTTTGCACTGTCTTCTTGTCTCAAAACAAAACAATTGCTTATTTTACCCCACGAGCAAACAGGAATTCCAGTCCTTACACATAGTTGAATCAGCTCAGAAAGAATCTACTCACAGACTCATGATGCTGGGCAAAAGAAAATATTCAGATATTCAACAAAAAGTATTTTGTAAGCCAGCTTTAATATATACCTTCCACTTTATTTAAGTATTACTCCAACTCAAGGTAAAGGCCATTTAAGCTCAGATTTCTGGGAAAACATAGGGAAGGAAGTAGCTAGCTTTCACTGACTGACTTGATGGGATTTTGGACATCCAACTTCTCCAGGTCTCCTGGAAACATCCCAGCCTACATTTCATCTTCTGAAAGCATGAATATGTATGTTACAGGATTTAAACAAACCTAGCATTTTTCCAATTTTTTTTAAATATTATTCACTTCCTAAATGTCTATGTCTCCATTCAGAGAAAAATAAGTATGTTCATGTTACTGTTCAGCAATTATGTCAGAACAGAAAACATCACAGCCTTAGTCACACATAATCTTTTCCAGTGGCCAGTGTCTATTCACAGAACTTAAAAAGCCCGAATTCTTTATCTTTGCCCTAGACTGGAGTTCAGGGATTTTTTTTCTGGGTATGAACGTCTGGCTTTTGTTTATCTGGGCTGTCAAAGTGAAGTATATGCATGGAATAACACAGGAAACTCTGCAGCAAAAGCAACAGTAAAGCAAACTAATGATGTGGTATTTCTCCCCCAAACTCAGATGTAACAAACTTCCCAGAGCAAAAACGATTATTTCAGAGTCTACTTTAGATTCCCTTGGAAAAAAGTCTGTTACTGGATATTCCCCTAACACATGTAATATACTCACTTTTCTAGCAAGCGGGGATGCCATTTCTACTGCGTATATTATTAAAACATTTTCTTGAAAACTTTTCAGTAGCTTAAATTTGGAGAAAGATAGTACCCATACAGCCTCTTTTTCACAGTATATTACTAAAATTCTTCCTATAAACATTTTTAGGAAGCTTACACTACTGGCAATACGCTGAAACATTTGAAAACTGGCAAACATTTTGTGATCTGAAGCTACAAGGAAATAAATTCCAAAATCGTAATCATATTTTGCCCTCAGTAATACACATTATATTATCTTTTGACTGACTACAGAAGCATAATCTATTTGGCTCTGAAATCTTAAACTCTGAAAAAAATAACAAGAAGAGCACAAGACAGAAACTAGCTTCCAACCTGACATACTTTATGAGGGTATCAAGCCTGTCACCTTTTTATAATTCCTCAAAGAATATATGTTTAAGTTCAAAACCATCTCAAGTCTTTATCTTCAAGGCATTTTATGGTATGCCACAGAATACCCCACAAACCACCATCATCTTGAGTCAAGAGCACGGTCAACATGACAGCTCCCTAGGCACCTTAATTTAGCCAATGCAAGGTGAAAGCCAATTCAGGCAGAGGACAGAGTATTTTCAAGGACTGGTAAGAGATTGTGGGCTGCTGAAGGAACTCGGGACCTACTTCAAACACTCCTACTCTCTGTTCCTTAACTGAGAGAAGGTATGGAAAGAATTGTGAGCTAAAGGTATTTATGGGTGTTTGTCGAACTGGGCAAAACCAGAAAATATTGACTTTTGCTTCTGCTAGACTTCAAGGTTATCGGCCCATTGAACAGAGGACACTGTTCATATATTTCTTGGTGTTACAGTGCTTAACTTGTTAGAGATTTACGGGCACCGCGCTGAACTATTTAAAATCAATTCATACATTTTCCTTATGCATTTATTCTTTCCCATTTAAATCTTTGTTGTACCAATAACAACTTCATCAGCTAAGAAAGTGATATAAGCCAACTTTTGCAAACTTTGTAGAGTCAGAAAAATCAGTGTCTAGTCAAGACAAGCTCTTCATTAACTTCTGGTTTCTAAACTTATGCAGTTAAAAAGGGTATGGTTGGTACATGCAGACAAGCCCAGATTACTGAACGTACTTTTGTTTCAAGGACTGGCTTTCATGTACTGAAGTACAGTATGTCACACCAAAGAAACAAGCTTCTGGGGACAAGGAAACAAACAAAAAAAATCATTTTAAACAGTAGAAGATTGTTTTTAATGATCTTTGTTGATTCTAATGACAGGAAACATGGAAAAGGGCACTCCCAAAATACAGACACTCAAAAGGCTGTAATCAACTTGCTTAACATTTTGCATTACACACCTGAGGACGATGACTACAATTATGCTCGAAAGACCATCTTAACTCCTCACCCTGTATACATACCCCAGATAGCACAGGTTAAAACATCTCACAAGACACAACAGGTAGCGTGAGCAGAAAACATCAGGTTCTTCAGGTCACTAGTGAGCCTAACCCACCAACCCGCTGTTCCAGGGGTGAGCACAGACCCAGACTGTGTGGGGGCTTCCCCATGCACACTGTAGCTCTCTACCAGAGACATAGCTACGATAAGCAGTTCAGCCCATGATTTTCAGAGTTCACGCTTTTTCTGAATCAGACATGCTTTGCAGGCAGGAAATAAGACAAATAGCATCTTGGCATTTGGGACTAATAAGGAAGGAACAAAGACAAATCTCATCTAACAAAGAAAACAAAATTTAGAGGCTTCACAATGGCAGAATTTACCAGTAAAGAGGTTTTTTCCTCTACGTTTTCACCTTTTTTGAAAGACTTCAGATTTTCAAAAGCACAAAGTGGTACATACATTTATTATAGGGACACTGAACAAATATTAGTTTGTTTAGGTGTCTCTAGAAAAAAAAAACTATGATCAAGCACTATGTCAGCCATGACTGAGAATATTATCATTTATGAACTGAATAAGGTAAGTTTTTCCTCTTTAATTTGAACTAGAAGCATTAGAAAGCAATATAACTTGCAGTAAACATTTAAATAGCAGCTTTAAAGAAATTCAGATCAGGTTTATTAATTCATGTACTTATTTTCTAGCAAACTAGCTCTAATTTATTAAAATTAAATGATAACATGGAAAACCACTCATGTTTGCACATACATTATTAAAGTTATGTTTCTTTATCAAAAATACAGTGTTGTACAGAATACTGGATATTTTAAATAAGCCATACATACAAAGTATGTTTCCCGTTCTTTTTAATAATTTAGATAATGGAAATCCTATTTGCAATCTCTCTCTTATTTAGAGATCCTGACCCGAGCCTGAACTACTTGACATGGTGATAAGCCAAATAAGAACAATTTCTGGTGATTAAAATACAAATCCTTCCAATGTTAAATGAATTTAAGTCCCATTTTTTGCTAAACAGTTTTAGAACAGACATGTCTCTTTTTTTCTTTTAACATAAACACAGCTATCAAAAAAGGGAAAAAACCCACAAGCACAGTGAAAACACACAACTCATAACCTGAAGACGTGTTTTGGAGTCTTCAGGCAAGATACAATTTATTCTACAACATTCACTAAACACGTTTACAGGATCAGACAGGTTTTCAGAATCTCTGACACACACTAATACTGCAATCAAAGGATTAGCAAACCAGCTGCCTATGTGCCATTACAGCTGATTATCATAGACTGTAGACAGCTCGCTTACTTCGAAAGTACTTTCAGGAATACTCCATTGTTGCCAGAGAAAAGGGTATAGCAGGATAATGTGATATTAACTCATTATTTTATTTATTATACATAAAAAGTTGAACTTATAGAATATAAATTGCATGTGGTTTTAGAAAAGTTTAAGTTATAAACTACATTTACGGTAAAACCTGACAAAATGAAGAAGTGAAGAGAATTACAGAACACTGCCATTCAGAGCTAAGGATGCTGCACAGTGAAGGTTTGACTTTTCAATCTTCTCCCCAAATCTTACTAAAACCAAAACCAATGCCAAAATTCATGTCTTATCAGATACTAGGATAAAATCACAGAAAGAGAAAAATTTAACAATTTGGAAGTTACAGGTTTATCTTCAAAACGTTTTCAAATAACTGTTCAGTTCATGTGTAGAAAAATTTGCAAAATATAAACTTCCAATAGCCCTCAATAAAAGAAGTACCTTTGTTATTAAAGTGTTCAAATAGTTTGTTATGCCCAAACGCTTTCCTCCTTAAGGCTATGAGAAAGAATTATTATTCTGACTGGAGACTGAGCTACTACCAAACGGGAAAGCAGCAGAACCCAGCATTTAACAAGATACTGAAGTGTTTACAGCATTACTTACCAAAACCAGGAATTGTCTTTAGTTTTCTACTAACATCTTACTAACACTTCAGCATCATGTTCTTTCAACATCTTTATGAGTTGCACTACTGGGAATGGGAGAACGTTTGCATCACTCCAACTTGATACAACTATAAAGGAAATTCAAGATTTATTAACTATAAAGAAAATTCAGATGTGGAAGGAAATTACAGTAGTGATTCATTCATCTGGTAAAACCACTCCTTTCAGCTGACGCTGAAGCAAACCCAAGACTAGTAACCAACTGAGTTCATCCCTCTGGTAGCTGGTAAAAGAAGTAATTTTAGCAGACAGAATAGAGCTGTATTTCGTTATCAGAAGCATGGATGTGGCATTTTTTGCTGCATATGGTTTGCTTTGACTAATGCTGGCTTGGTCTATGTCATTTGGA
>VYZW01062508.1:1332-30317 GCA_013401315.1 Balaeniceps rex
CAAAAGGACTAAACCAGTTGCATATTCTACACACAGAGCATGCTGAAACCATGTAGTAAGGGCTGAAAGTTAGTTATCCTTTAATTCATTTTCACGCAGTATGTCTTATTTTTTGAACATTACAATATGACATTAAGATAATATAAACATGCCTGTTCAAAAGCTGTTGGGAAAAATTACTTGTCAGCTATGATATATTTTACTTAGCTTTCATAACTTATATTTTAAAACAATAATAGCTATGCATAATATATGCACACCAGATGGCAATTTGGAAATATATGCATGAGCTGAGAATATATGTAATACTTTGCTCACAGCACACCTTGAATTCAAGGAGCATTTCAAAGAACATACTGATTTTTTTCTTCGGGGGTTTTTCGATAAAGGTGTTTTCTATTAGGATTAATAAACTAGGATTGGAGCAACACATCTGTCAAACAATGCGATGCTCTGGTTTGTTCTCTTTCAACTACTATATTAAAGCATTAATATTAAAAGCTTAAATTGCTTGTGGTTTAGAGTGGTTATGAAAAAAATCACAGATTATATGTCTGAAATAACTGTAAGAGCATAAATACTTTATATTTTTATCAGTAATAGTGTCCTTCTGTTATAAGACAAGCAAAAAATCCCTCATTTGCATTTAAACTTTAAATTACTCTCTAAAAATTTCTAAAAAATGATATTTTTATATTAGAAAAGGGGATTACATATTTATAAAGCAACACTTGCTTATATTTTCCAAAAAAATGCTCTCACAAAATCTAAAGGCAATACAATTGCCATGCCATGTTCAACAAGAGAGTTTGATGTTCTGCAATAGAACTATCTTGAAACTCCCTCACACTTCAGTTTTTCTATGTATGTCTTAAACGAAAAATATTTAAGACCCTACAAACTACTGATTTTGTTTCTAACACAAAGTGTAGAGCATCTTCATTATTTAAATCCCAAAATATTTATAATGCTTCATTGTCTGCTGTCTCTCACAATATCAGTTGTTTGTATTGGGCTGTGTAAGTGATCAAGCTTGAAAATGCAAGGTTTGATTTGCTATTTCAGCTATATTGCACCCATTTAAAAATCCCAACTGCAGTTGGGAAAAGGGCAGGTGTGGGTCGTGGCATGTCTTGCGCAGAATTTGGCAACTGAAAATACGCCCTTCCTCCCATCCACCCCTAATTTGAGCAAGTAGCTCATAAACCTCAAGAGCATCACACCAGAGAAAACACTGGACAAAGGGAATGGCCATATAACGCCATGCAACAGCATAACAGCCTTTTGTGACCTGATCTCCCTGTTTGGGGGATTACTTTTTCCTCTTCATTTGTCAGAATTTCTATTCTGTCATATACTTGACCCAGAAGAATATCCCCTCTGGCACGTTATGGAAGATAGTGGGGTGTTGTTTTTACCTTCTTCAAAATAAGTGGGAGATGTCAGTGGTGAGTACTCTAGCTGTCTATTTTGTCTGATTTTGGTGTGGCAGTTGAGCAAAATAAGCGGTGTACTGAGCAGTCGTGTATACTCCTGAGGCCTGCGTAGTGGCAAGTTGTCATTTGAAGCTCTCTTGTTGTTGTAGTACAGTGAGAATGACACCTTGCATTTAAACACTTATGGTAAGGGAGACTATAGAGCTACTTCGGAAAGAAGTAGCAGAAGAAGCAGCATCTTTCTGATGAGGACTGCTCTTTTTTGTCTTGGTCATTTTTTTTGGAAATGTCTTTGGGCACGCCTTGCCAAGTAGCTCATGTGAGGAAGAGCCACCTACCTGCTGATCTCAGTTCTGTAATCAGCTACCTTGTAAAACTCATCTGGTTTGCTACAATAAAATCTCTTAGACCAGTGGTTATCCAAGGTAGTGGTTATCCCAATTAAAAGAAGTAATTAAGATTTATTATTGTTTATGGATACCAAAATCCTCTTGAGGGTAATTGAGATCTAAATCGTCAAAATTACTTAGAGTCTACATTCCAATGTCTAATCCTACAACAGTAGTAACCTCATCTGCAGTATATAATTCAGTTGTATGGAAGTTGTACGAGTGAGAAGCCGTTCCCATTCACTAAGGCAATTTCTTTTGCAGCATATGGTATGAAGTGTAGTTTTGCGCCTATATATAGCAATTGGATTATGATATATGTATGTCTTGCATGAAACACATTTGTAATTAACTGAAACTATCTTGATGAATAAAGCAAACCCATCTACTATTAGTCTTTTTCTACGGGTGAAATTTTCTTCATTACATTCCAGCCCCTACATTCAAACTCTATTTCAATAAACAGCAAGACAACCCTGTAAAAGAAATAGAAGTAAATTACTGGGTTTTTCTCTAAAGTATATCTGCTGCCATCTGTTGACTTCTGAAGTACTTTCTAGTCTTAAATAAAATACAATCAGATTATCAGATGTTATACATACAGTTGAACCTCTTAACAGCACTTTAAGATATTGCCAATTAGCCACTTGAAACTGAGCCTTATGTTTCCATTTTGTAATAAAAAAGACACACAGAAAAGGCTAGAATCTGTGAAAATTCACAACTACTTAGCATAGCATGGTACAAAATAATTTGTGTAGCTATTGAGGAAAATATTTGTAGTAAAATCAGTTTGAAAAGGCTAAGGTTGCAGAATAGTGTTCACAGGGAGATATTGGGTATTTAGATGTAAGATGGGTGGAATAATAGTGTATGGCAATGTGGGGTCAAAAATTGCAGCTGGGTTTAGTTTGATTTTGGCAAGAGTGGGTTTGTGCTTGTTTAGGTAAACATACAGGATTCATTTACAAATTCAAGTGAGAAAAAAATACTTTGTGAGAGTGTAGAACACTACAACAAAGTAACTCTATGGCTATTGTGCATAAATTCTGTTCGTTTGTTGTGCTGCATGCAGAACTTACAGTTTTTTATGGACTTCTTCCAGGTTTTCTCCCTCAGTACTGTATTTAGAAATCTGTGAGTCTTATTAAGGGAAAGAGGCATTTTTTTCCCTCATGTTTACAGCAGCATCCAAAAGCAGAAGTTATTGAATGGAATAGAATCATTAAGGTTGGAAAAGACCTCTAAGATCATCTAGTCCATACATTGGCATGTATATAGAATTCTTAAGATGTCCTGTGTGTTGCAATTAATTTGAAATGTAGTTAATATAATGTAGTTTGGTTTAAAATTTTTTTTGAGGACAATCCCCTATACATTTTTAAGTAACACAATCCTGGCACGTTGTGCAGTGTCTCTGGGCATTAAGCTATATTTTGTGTTATTTTTTCGTAAGTTGTATTATACTTATCTCTGATAAGCTTCTTCACCCAACAAACAATGATGCTTTCTCTCTATCCTTTTCCTAATCAGTTTGTAAGAAGAAATATATGTCTTAGTGTAAAGAAATTCTGCACTGTAAGTGCATTTTTCTTGTCTGAAATGTGGGGTTTTGTTCTGATTTCTTCTGGTTTGAGCATCTTCGGGAGGATGCTTTGATCCTTACTCCTGATACAGGAACTGAAACATCACTGTAGCGGGGGGAGTTGCAAAAGGAAGTGTCTAAAATGCAGTAATTATTCTTTAACGCGTTTTGCTATAATGAATGAATCGTAGCAGTCTAAGCAGCATCAGTGACTGCACCTATTTGCTACCTTCTGAAGAGTGATGAAAATTCTTAGCTCTCTGAAGATTGAGAAAAGCTGAACATAGCCTAACACTATTGGTATTTTACTCCAAAAGTATTAAGGACCCTAACAAAATGCAAGTACTATGTAGAGTGCTTGGCACTGTCGTAGTTTTACCATTTCTCTCTCTGTTCCACAATAAACCGCATCTTTGACCAAACCAAGCCTACTAATGTCTAGAATAAGCGTGTCCTGGAATAGCATTCTAAACCAGATCGTATCGTTCCATTGGATAACACAGTTCACTTCTGTCTGTGGTTTAGGCTGTGTCCAAACTCATTCTCATTTGTGACTTAAAGCAGGTTTTGAATGGTGTGCTCCCTAGTTATTGGCAATGTGTACAAGTATTTACAATGCTAAAAGAAAAAAGTCACTTTTATAGCTTTAAAGCTCTGTTCACATGGCAGACTATGTATTTTCTAGGTGTCAGTCTGATCAGTTGGATTTATTTTGATCCAACATATATTTGTTGTCATGTTTTATGGAGAAGTAAATAGTATGTTTAAAGCAAATGCATGTTTCTTTATCTGTCAGTTGCTTTGGCTTAGATTAATCCTAGCTTGTTACTAGAATCACAAATGTCATATGCAGTCTTAGTGCATAACATCTCCTGAGAAGCGATGCCTGCTTTCCCAGGAGGAACTGATCCCAGTTGGCCTTAACGTTTCTGTCAGGGAATGACAGTTGTGAACCTTCTACTAGCGGCTCTAGAGATACCCCACCAGCACAGGAATTTGCAATCACTGCTTCATTTTGCATCTTTGCCCAAAATATCCTTCAGGCCTTTTTAAGGATATTCTGATTAATTTTCTATGCTATTAGACTGAATTTTGTTTTTAAAATGCTTCCTCTTTCGAGTTCCTGGCTGTATCTTCTTTGTTCACTAGCTGTAGAGTAGAAACTGGGGACCTGCTAATAAGTGCTATCAATAAAAATTGAACTAATTAAGTTTCAGACATAATCCCCTATTATTACAAGAGACCTCAGTGAGATATAAGATAATGGAGTAATAAATCCCTGAAAATTGGGATTTAGCAAGGAAATACCAACAGAACTTGGAATGTAGTGTTGTGATCTCAGTGATATAACAAATGTTTAATCAGCTGCTATTGATAAATTTTAAGCAGCAGAAAGACCTGAATAGAGCAACAACATAGTTAAGTTTAGGCATAGATTATTTGCAACAACTTTGCATCTGCATTGTTTTTAATAAAAAGAAAACAGAAGCCCTGATTTAGAGATCTTCAAAGAATTTTAAATGTTAAGGAATAGTAAAATTTGTACAAGCATAACCTGACACCTCTATGCCTAAATTAATGAGTGGAATTTAGATGATCCTTTTTCCTTTCATCATAGGTATCATGATTTAAAGGAATTCCAAGCTATTAAATACAGAATGCTAAGATTTCAGATCAATACGCTATTATAAAGTCAAAAATATTGGAGCAAAATGTTCTGACACTTCTTGAAAAGTTTATCTAAAAGCTCAATTAACACCTGAATTGTAATGTAAATGACCGTGATGTTAGATCTTTCTCCCCTGCAGCCTGTGTAACATACTATATGAATATTTTTTGGTTAATCTTTTATGTTGATTACAGAGGAATCAATTTCTTACATCATCAGCCAAGAGCAAATCTGTAGCAACGAGTTCCAGAATGTTATGGTGCACAAATGAGTGATTGCCAACTTAGCCTGTTCAACCAAGATAGCAGCTGAAATGAAGGCTGATAATTATGTTTACAAAATGGCACATAGCAATTTAAAATAATTTTGGGGGTTATGGTTGCCTTTAAAGTATGTTTATTAAGTGGAACTACATGACTGTCTTTTATTAGATCCAGATTAGTATGTTACAAAGAAGTTTTTACTCCTGAATTCTATGTTGCATATTTATCAACATGATGTGCCATAGCTCTAAAGTTTTAGTTAGGGAAGAATTATAGGACACATTCATCTAGAAGCTAGGGAAAGTTTTGTATCAATTGAGGCCTAAAATATGTATAAGGAAAGGCTATTTCCTGCTTTCCTTTCTCTTCCTCTTCCGTTTTTTACCTTGCTTTTCCCTTTTTTCACTTCTCTCTCCTTCTCTCTCTCTAACAGAATGGTAGAGTGCTCCAGAAGAAGGGCTGGTTTTTCAAAGGATGTGTCTCTTCCATTCAACTTAGATTTCACCTTGAAAGAAGCTGGTAGACAAGTGAGTACTTTCTGTTTGGCACAAGTGTGAATTTGTTCTAATATAAAGCAGCAGAAAGTTAACGGGCGGAACAGCTTACTAATCCCTGTGGTCATCAAAGACAGATGCAGGTAGAACGCACGTCATTAATGCCATCTTCTGGGTGAGAAGAAAACATAACTAACTGATGTGAAGATTATTTCAGAGTTGGTTTTTTTTATCCTTAGTTTCTAAAACGAGTCCCTCCAGTTGCCTTTTTTTTTTTTTAAAGCCATACAGAATTACAGCCAACTGTAGTTTTCCACTGATTCATACAAATACCAGGTGTGTAAAAGCTATTTATTGGTCTTGATTGCCTTCCTTTCCGGCAATGAAGTGCACTCCTACGATACGCCCCCAAAGAGAACCATTGGCTAAGGGGTTCCTTGGCTCCTTGATCAGTCTCAGGGAGCAGCAAAAGTGGGCTGCTCAGAGGGCAGCAGAGGGGAAGCTGAGGGATGCAGTCCTTCAAGGGCTGCAGTCCCCCAGGACCAGAGCAAGGCAAGCAGGGCAGGTCTGGTGACAGTAACCAGGGTCAGCCACAGTCCAGTGATTGCCAGACAAGCGCATAGTGATAAGGCACGTCCAAGAGCTCAGGTTAGAGCTCAGGTCTAAGGGCAAGGTCAAGATCAGCCAAGTACTGGGCTGAGCACAGGCATACCTACAACATAGCCCAGCCCAAGCTTAAATGCAACTCTTGAGTGCAACTCTTGAGTCAGTGAATAGGGAAACAAACGTAGCTATTTCCACAGAGTCTGGTCCAAAGTTATATAGCAATACCACGTCAGAGCAGATCTTCAACACAGGCAGCTACATCCCTGGAGCAGGGGGAGGAGGTCTCAGAGGAAAATTACAGAGAGGGATGGTATAGCTGGTCACAGCAGTTAGAACCTATTGGTTCATGCAGGACCTGGGCAATCAGTATTTACTGTTTCTCATCATATACTTCAGGAAAGTATTGAGGCACAGTTTGGCTTTACTTCTCCATTTTTAAGCAGGATCAGAAGAGGAGATACATTCAGGAAGAGTTGACTAGCAGGTATTATGGAAGCTCCATTCTAAAGAAACGGGTTTCACATGGAACCAGGCTAGATTAGATTAGGCAAAAGGCAAATGAACATTGCTTTTTGTGGGGTCCTGGAGTAGAGAATTGTTTCATGAGTGACCTAAATTTTGTAAGAGTGGGTTATCGCAAACTTGCTCATGAAAGAAATAGGTAAGTTCTTAACTAGCTGAGTTTGTCAGCTGGGATTCAACTGTGCAGAGCAAGAAAATATCCTGTTGTCCAATTCATAAGATCAACAAAGGACTTTTCTGCAAATGATACCTGTATGTTGAAATACGTAGCTGCCAGAGAATGCAGCCATTGGAGGGGTGAAAAGATACAAGGGTGAAATAATAAGTCTAAGTAGACAAATCAGCAAGCATGTCTCATGGTGGTTAGAGGGAGGCCCCACACATATGTAGAGAAAAGAACTGGAGAATGCAAGATGACATTTTAGGGGATTAAGAAGTGATAGACATACTCAAGTGTGGGTAAAATTACATAAGGAAAACAGAAATAATAAGGGGAAAAAAAGCCAGTGGCAAGAGAATACCTAGTCCCCAGAAGTGAGCAGAAACTGGGATTTGAGGGAATAAATCTGGAATGGAAAATAGCAGCTTAAGGTTTGACATTTGTTTTAATAGGAATCGTGGTATTTGCTTGGCTCAAGTGAAAAGGTTCTCATCTTGTTTCAAGTATATCTTCCTTTTTTTTGTGTGTGCTTCTTGCATTTCTAATCCTGAACAGTTTTGTGGTCAAGTGTAAATACAGGTAAACAGAATCTGCCTGAGTACTCTACTGTCTTTCTGCTTCTTTTACGCTGTAACCAAGTGAGGTTATCACTTGTTTTGATTTTCCCATTACATCACTAGTTTAGGCCATCTTGAAACATGCAAAAAGATGAAAACTAATGCAAAAATTTCAACTAGGTTCTAATGTAGGCATTTTTTATTTTTCATCTTTTTTCCCCAAATGATGGTGGCTACTTGGACTACTTTCATTAGGGAAAGATCTTTATAAGAAAGTACACTTCTGATTAATTTAATGATACAGATGCATGGTCATACTGTTTCAGACAATTTCCATAGGAAATGAAAATAAATCTGGAGCTGAAATATGTTTTTTGTGGCCAAGTTTCACTTGTAGTGCTCATGTGTAAAGCAGAAATAACATAAGTCTACAAAAGTTTTTTTAATGAAGTTATATATTTTACCTTAAAATATTTGTAAATATATAAATAATAGGTGATCCAGACCAATATGTATGTTTTTGAGTTCTCTAAGTTCTCTAAGATTTACCACTTCTAATACTGTAAGTTTACTGACCTCAGATGTATGCATAAATATACTTTTTCTGAGGTTTAGGGAGCTTTAAAAAGCAAGTTTATTTGTGCCTTATGGTTTCTGGAGCAGTGAGCACTATTGATCTTGTTTTGTGATACTTCTGTAACTAACATTATCAATGTGTTGCTTTCTCTTACTAAATAAGAACCAATATACATGACCAAATTAAAGCAGCCTGATTCCAGGCAAAAAGCTGCAAACACTGTTGTAGTGACTGAGTGAAATGGAGAAAGTGAAATCTGTTATCTGATAGTATTAGGGATCCTCAAAATTAGGGGATTTTACTTAATTATTTGCAGTTTTATGTCATTATTTCTTTAGTTTGACTGACTGATTTTGTAAAAGTTTATTATTAACTGGTCAGCTGTTTCTCCAGTGAAGAAATACAAAGCAGAGATGAAAGTTGATCGTAGTGTCAAGCCGTAACACTTTCAGTCAAGAGATCTGAGCTGTTTGCATAGTTCTGTCATGTAATATTTTTAAACTCCAGGAAATTTGCAGAAAGAGTTTCATAGGAAATATTTCATAGATACTTACCCATTTGACAAAATTCTGCTGAAATACACAGATAAAGGCGTACAGAGAGATAGAAGAGGGAAATAGCTGCACCACAGTGACCAACATAAATCTGCCATTTTCACAAGATATGCTGCTACAGCTAGGTGACAAATTGTTTTACCATTTAAAAAAAAAACTTCCGTAATTTAAAAAAATCCCTCAGCTGGTGTGAATGACATCAAGACCTTTCAAAGCTTCAAAAAGAAACCAGTAAGCCTGACAAGATCATTGGTAAGTATCAATATGCATTAGTCTGACACCATAATTAGTATACCATCAAATATGCAATAATTTAATTAGTATTCACATGGGTAAATATGTGTTGGGAAGAGTTCTTAAAATAGTTTATGGAAAGAGAAATTGTGCTTCACAAACCTTTCAGGGTTCTTTCAGGGAGCTGCCAAGCTTATGCCAGTTGATACAGTCTGCTTGGGTAACTGGAAAGCATTTGGACAAAATTCCTTGCCAAAACGCCATTAAGAATTTAGGCACCCAAGCTCTTGCTCCTTGTGTAGAAGAATAACTGCCTTGGCCTGTCAGGATCCTGACTGCACTAACATGCTGTAATCTCCCTAAGAAGCCTCACTGGGGACCCCATCCACACACCCTCTGCCCATGGGCTGGGAGCTCCATGAAGGCTCAGGCCTGGACATCCAGAGCTGTACCCCTGTGCCCAGCCCTGTCTCCTCCAGACATGGCTTTCCTCCTGCTTTCCCCATGTGGTCTCTGGACATACACTGTAGATACCCTTGTCACCAGCCCTATCTCCAGCCCAGTCTCCTTCCATTCGGACTGCTTGGGGAGTCGCAGGACATGACCCACTGTCTTGCCTTGCTGGGGCTTAGGACTGTGGGATTGTGCCCTGGTCAGCAAGGGCAATGTCCTGCCTCTGCTTCTCCCCCTCCCACTTGCAGCAGCCACATCCTTGCTGCTCCCAACAGGAAAACAGTGGAGAGGAGTAAATGGTCTGTTGTGTAGGGAAGCTGTCAGTGGCGATCGTCTTGCTGGGCTCTGGGCTGGGCTCTGTGTTCCTCAAAATGTGAGCAAGTAAAAGAATTTTCTGGTAATAGCAAGTTTTTCAGAGCATCAAAGACAAGAGCTTATTGGAAAGAACTGCATAATGGCCTTATGACACTGGGTGACTGGGAGAGGACATGGCAGATTAAATTCAGCATAGATGTATGCAAAGTGATTCACACAGGGTGGAAAAAATTCTCTCTGTAAAACAGTAGACTCTGAATGAACCATTACCACTTGGGAATGAGATATTGCCATAAATGTCAGCTCAGCATTCAGTAGTCAAAAAAAGCAAATTGAATGTTAAGAATTACCAGGAATGAAATAATGAAAAAAATACAAAATTTCCTTCTGTCACTGTGCAAGCTGAGTGTGTGCCTGGATCCATCAGTGTGGTGTGCAGCATTGGTCTCCCTCTGTCTCAGAAAGAAGGTGTATTAAAAACAGTTCAGAGGGAGTCAGCAAAGATGATCAAAATTATGGAGCAGCTTCTCCACAAGAAGCAAGTAAGCAACCTAAGACTTCTTCAGCCAGGGAAAGTAACTGAGAGAGAGATGGTACAGTTGTAGGCAGAAGAGAAAACAGTCATTCTCTATCTCTTCTAAAACACTTCCTGAATGAAGGCATTAAGGACAGGTTCAAAACAAGCAAAGGGAGGCTGATCTTCACACAACTTAGAACTGAGCTGGGAAGTTCTGTCAAGTTTTTGGATGATAAACACACACATGATCAAAAAGAAACTGCCAGAAGTCAAAAGGAAAAATCCACCAAAGGCTATAAAATACAAAGACTTCAGAAAGCTACAAAATGTCAAGAGATGGATTTGGGGGAAGTATCATTGTTTGCTTGCTCCAAGCTTCACCTCTTCCCCAATGTCCATTTTTGGCTACTGCCAGAGACTCTTGCTGGCCTAGGTGGACCCATCTTGGGACAAATAATGCCTATTTTCTTACGGTCTTTGCTTGACAAGTGTAACACATTTCTTTTTCTTAATTTTGTAAAGTACAATTTCTAGGACTTCTTTCAAAGTAATAAATTTCCAGTATCTTAAGTAGAATTTATTCTTCCTTGTTCATAATTTGGGGTGAATGTATTTGTCATCATTTTCAGTTGATCATTCTTGTTCACTGACTGTCTCACTTTAATAAGAAATTAATAATAAAATATAATACCCTTTCAAAGTCATGCAGTAGTTTGAAGAAGAGCATTACTGAGAAACAAACAGGACTGCTTTATGAAAATGGCAAGAAACACAATTCACAGGCACTATGCATCTGTTAAAGACATGCTCTTGCTCCTTGTCCGTATCATTAATCACCCAGCTCTAACGTTTAGCCATAATTAAACTGATCTGAGCATTTTTTCTCACTGTGCAAATAGATAATAGCTATTATTATGGCTTCTGATTGTTGTTTAAAAAAGGAACAATTGTGTTTGTGGATAACCAAGAGTCCACAAATAAAGAGCTTCATCAAAAATCTTTGCTTTGGAAAGATATTTTTGGGGTTTCCTCATTCAGTGAAAGCAATTTAACTAAGTAGGGAGTTGTTCTACCACTGGATCAAGGTACTCTCCTTTATTTTTGACAAATGTTTAGAAAAAGCGTATTGGAAAGCATACAAAAAAGAATATAATACAAATGGCAAAACTCTCAAATTATTTTTCTCTCCCTCAAACATGAACCAGGAGCATTTTAATTGGTGTTTGTCTGCTATTTTTCAAGACCAGAAAGGGCAAAATGGTGTCCTACTGAAATCACTTAACAAGGTAGCTGTAGTAGGTTTGTATAATTTAACACAGAGATGATCAGCAGAGTAGACGGGGCAGGACACTATTTTAAACAAAACCAAAATAAGGGCCAAATAAATTGCATGGATATAATCTTCCACAACTTTTAAATATGTTTGCTTTGTTTATGTACAGCTCTTCTTTCCTTTACATACTCCGTTGTAGCCTACCTCAACTGAATCCTGGCTGGGAAACAGCACTGATGAATAGTACATTGATGAGGAACTGTAGGGAAAGGGTAGAAATTATGCTGTAACTACAAATTAGCATGCAGTGAATAAGAGTTAAAATGAGAGTCTGAATGAGGCGACAATTAATCCCCCACATAAGACTTTATTTTAATAATAAAAAAGTTGTACCCAGATGCGAACAGAAATGGGGTTAGTGTAGCTGTAGGAGTAGCCCGTTGGTGTACCAGTGCGGTGGTTAACATTCAAGACATTAAATCAGTGCTTGCAGCCTGGAATAGGCAAGCTGCTTGGGACACACCAACTTCAACACCAGCTTCTTTCTAAAGTCAGATTGGAAAGCATCGAGTTACTGAAGCTGCCAAAATAAGAAACCTTCACTTTTTTAATAGTACCATGCCAAGCTCGATTTCTGTATTATAGAATCCAGTTAATATAGAGCGTATGCAGAATAAACTCCAAAATATTTAACTGCAGGGCCTGATCTAGTTATGTATTAGTCTGGTTCTTAACTAGCATGAGTCAACTTGTGTTGATTGGACTACTAGCTCTCAGGTCTGTGTACAACATGTTTACATTGCCAGGCTTCTGTTTTGAAGAAAACGCAAAAGCACAGTAATGTATTATAAAGGTCATTGCTACAAATGGAGGGGAGGGGAGGAGATGGAATGGCAAAGGTGCCAGTTTTTGTGCTTTGCTTCTCTGTACTGGGCTTTCTGAAAATTTAGCACTTTCTGAAGGGTGGGAAGGGAATTTACCACTTATATGATTTTTCAAAATTATTTTTATATTTTTGAGGAGCATCAGAGTTATGGCATGCCTTTGATTGTTCCCATACAGATTCAAAATAATCCTTATTCAGAACAACTAAAACCACTGTAATAAGTGCCTTAATGGTGGGAAGTTCACTCTGGTTAGCCGTTTGCTTTTAGTTCTGAGTAATCTCTGAAGGAACAGTGCATTCAGTTGTTTTTCTAAAGGTATGTTTTAAGCCAGCTCCCCAATTCTCTTGGCATAGAGTTAAATAGTTCAGCAATATTATGCAATATCTGGTGTGAGTGTGTGCACATACAGTATGTGCCTTGCTTTGTTAGGAGCACTTGGGTACTTTTACTACCCTTGAACAACATACAGTACATTCAGCATCAATTTTATTCCCCTTTTAATTTAGAAAGGAAAACTTATGTTCCCAAAGGTATGACTCACTTTTCATATGAAGTATTGTATTTCCGTGATTTATTGAGATATTAACATGGAAATGGTGATGTTAAACAATACTTGGAATAGCTCTAAAAGTGTAGTGGGAATCATGATTTCATAAGAAGAAAATTAGTTATGTAGGTAACATAACTGTATAATTTCCCATAGGATTTCTGCATCAGGCAAGATTTTATTATATTCTAAAACAAAGTTGCTTGCACTCACTTTAAATATAGAGTACTGCTGAATACGACAATATCATAAGGCTGCTCACAGTACAAGCAAAGACATCTGTTAATGGTACCATGAATAGTTATGAACTGTGGTACTCAAATGGCTTTGCCAGCAAAGCATTGCCTCCTAATTTATTTTTATAGCAAATGGATGCCTCATTTTTCATGGTTTGGTAGTTTGCATTCAAATGTACCAATAACTTCCAAGGCAATCACTTCTACACAGCATGTTTTATTTGAGAACATAAGATGCAATAGCTAATGGTGTGTTGGTGGGTAGTCTTCTCCATCAGCAGTTTTGTATGAATCCTTATGTTATTTTTCTTTTTTTTTTTTTTTAGATTAGTTCATAAAAGGAATGTACTACATAAAAGTATGCTTATTGTATTGGAAGATTTAATTTAATTTCTTATCGCACAAATAAAGAGGGACAAAGGCTGTGTAATTGCACTGGTTTTGTCACCCAATATGCTACAGCTAAACTGGGCATTTTACATTTTCACTCATTCCTGGAGGCATCACCAAAAACTACAAGGGAAAACAAGTGGTTTCAGCTGTCACAGAGCAGGTCAAAAGCCTCTGAAGGCTTCCACAGAAATCAGCTGAGGAGAGGAGGGAGGCAGCAAAAATTAATTAAGGTCTGCCTAAACTATTTTTTCAAATTTGTGGTAGTAATATATAATAATATAACTGATTCTAGAAACAGTTTGCGATGATGACACGATTAGTAGTCAGTAGCTACTCTTGTGGGTTCGTCAGCGACCTGTGCTTTATTGTCACATAATCATTTTAAAAGAGCATTGTGTGGCTGGGTAGAGGGGGACGCTGTGGCTGTTGGCTGGCTGGGCTGTTGGCACGCTTGGCTTTGGTTGTGGTAAGAGAGCCAGAGTTCATTGACTCCAGTGTTGTGGATCCTCCTCTGTGTGCTTGGCATTGCTGATGGCTCTTTAAATTAAATCCAGTTTCCTTTAAATAGGATGCCACTAATCACTGTGGTGTGTATGGCTGCATAAATATAAATGTTACCCTTCCCTTTGAGGGTAGATGAAATCTACTGAGTGACTAGCGAAAAAATCCATCTTATTTATCATACTAGGATGATGGGAGGTCTGTAGTGATCTGGTTTTGAAAATACCTTAGAAAGAAAAACATTAATTGGGAATCTCATGACAGAATGTTAATCAAAATTAAATTAATCTTATTAAAAAACAAGAATACAAATATGATTTTAGAAGAGCTCGTTTAAGCCTTTTATAGGTGCTCTGGTTGGTTTGGTTTGGGGATTGTTAATTTCTTTAAGTCTTTTCCAAGCACAAGTTTAAATTTCCTCATCTAGTCAGTCTCACAGAGCAGTCTGGTGAGATTCAATCCCTGAACTGCAGATGCACCTAACTAGCTTTGGGGCTAAACACAAAATGGGATAACGCTGAGCTATGCTATTGCTATGCCCAAAAGGACTCATTGCTCTCCATGGGGAGCTATTAAGTAGTGCAGTTTCATCAACCAGTCAAGTGCCGCTCCCGCTGTGTGTGAGCCCAATGAATGCTCACCAGCACCCTCCAAACCTGCAAGATGTTGTATATCCCACTCTGGTGGCCCTTGTATGGACACTACTGGAAAAACACATTTAGTATTACAATTTAATACTAATACTTGTTACAACTAGCCTGTAGATTTATCTTGGATGTCAGAAAGCTTTTACTTTTTCCCCACCTTTTTTTCCCTCGTATGATTTCACTGTACTTTGTGTAGTCACTTCCACAGGAGTCTTCATATAAGACCCTCCCATAGCAGTGAAGCCTTAGTGTTTTGAAAGAATCAGTTTCTCCCACTCTTGAAAGGGGAAGAAAAAAGAATATAAAGAAAGAAACATTCCTGACAAAATCTTTCTCAAGCCAGATATGTCACTGTGAAACACTCAGCTTTGGAATTTCACCTAATTGAAGGTGTTTCAGTTAGGTCACCGAAGACCTTCATCAACAAAGCCCACTACTGCTTCAGCTGCAACAATAGCTCCATTACGATTCAAAGTAGCTTCAGGAAAGCTGCCATCTTCCCTGCCCTCACATTCTGTAAATCAAAATAACAATCACGTCAAGCCCCTGACTAGCATAGGCAAAGCAAAGCCTTTTTCAAGACGCAGTTGTACAAGAGTCCAATTCTTGTCGCAGATCTACTTTGGGATGCCTCAGATAAATGCCAAGAAGAAGCTTGGCAGCTAAATAACTGCTTACTGCCTCAATCCATTTTTGCTACTCCTCTCCCTTTTCACTAGCATCACATTTTCATACTTGTCTTAAAATGCAGCCTGTTAGCTAGCACTTAGATCCTTTTTGTCAGAAAATACCGTTCTGAAATATATGATGGTGATATATTCTAGTAATAAGGCTTTTTTTTATGTGATTCTGATTATAGGTTTGTGACATGCTATAATTAACTGGGCTTATAATAATAAAAATATTTTTAGACCAGTAGTAGTAACAAAAAGCTGGGCCTGTAAAATTTCAGTGTCCAAATAACATCTTCCTTGCATGCCTCTGCTGACAGAAGCATTTTCTTTGTGCTGGAGCAAAACTGTCATGGGAGCTCACAAATAAAAGCACTACGAAGGTGTGTCATTTGAGCCACTCTTACTAGACATGCTTTGCACGGTGCACCATTTCAGCCATCGCTGCTAAACTGTGCTGACACTGATTTGTCACTTCTGAAGTCCAGAGCACGATAAACGCAGAAGCTGTTACACTGTAGGGGATATCGATCAGATCTAGTTAGTGCTTGGTGACTGTATGCTAGTGAAACCAATTGGACAGATTACTTTGTGCTTACTGGCAAGTAAAGCTCAACTCAAGATGTGATCAATCCACCAATCTATAGTGACAGAATAATACATTGAAACAGATTGATCCTTGTGCTACACTAAATCAGGTTAAATCCTTGTCCTTGGGTGAGTTTGTTTTACAGAAATATGATTTACATATGACTTCTTTGGTTTCTGTTAAAATTCTTTAAACACTGTATTTTCCATTAACGTCTTCCTTGCCAGAACTGCTTTATATTTTTCATCCTGTGCTATGCTGAATGTTTCCCACACAAATAAAATAGTAATTTCATGAGCAGTGAGTTGCAAGTTAACTGTAACTATTCTTTATTAATTCCTCCTTGAATTTCAGTCTGCAAGGTAGATCCAAACTTATGTTCGCTCTCTGGTAATGCCAGAGGTAGACGGGTTACATCAGTTCAGAAGAAATGGTTTTATCTATCTATCCATATGTCTACCACAGATTTGTTCTCTGTTAGAACATGCAACTTAAGGGTGCCATGCTTAATCTTTTTTACACTTGCATTGGGGAAATACCACTATCTGTGATGACTGTATAAAACAGAGGATAAAATTGTGGATTTCAGCTTCAGTGAGTAAAGGCTAACCTTTTAGAAGGCAAAAGTCTCATGATCTCTTGTATACATCAGGATGGCAACTGTTAATGAGACAACTGTTGGTGATTGCTTTTTCGTGACTTTCAAGAATTACTCTGTGTAACCTGCTGCTGCCCATTAGCTGTTGTACTTCAGAATGTGCTTGAGAAATATGTCAGTTGTCTGTTTTCTTATTGGGCTCCTAGGACAAGGAATGGTATGTGTGGCACGCTGCAACCTTGTTATCATCCTGCTAGGATGCAGAGTCTTCTGCTGGTGAGTTGTCTGTGCAGTGGTCTTACCAGAGCACAGGCTTGCGGGATGTGATGAACAACACCACCCTCAGCTTTACTGCTGAGAGCAGTGGGCTGGTACTCGTGGTCTTCCTTACCAATACTGGCTGTTCTTCTAAGCCTTGCTCTGGTGCTTCTCCTGGTGCTTTTGCATACAAACATTTCCATCCATGTTTCTTTCATGCCAATCTCAATAGTTCTGTTACAAACCCCTACATCCTCACTCTGCACTGACTGCCTCTTCCTTTCCATGAGCATAATCTGCAGGTGACTGAGCTAGATAGGATATTTTGGAATACCAATTTTAAGCAGACAAAAATAAGTTTAAGGAAGTCTCCAAGAAAATTAATTACACTCTTTGGCATATATGGAATCTAATAAGACTATTTTATTACTCTTGCACGCCTAGAAATCACATTGCTATTTTTACCTCCCACAGGAAACCAAATTGTTCCTGTCAATACATAGTCAGAGTTGATTTACCATAGCATTTGCCTGACAAGAAGCACTGTAGACCCCCGTTAGAACCGCCCTGTTGGGCTGGGCTCCAGGTGAGACTGTGGGCTCTGCTGTGCAGCCTCTTCCCTTGCATCCCGTTGGGCTACCTCCCTGCTACATCCTACCATGCAAACTTGAATATATATTTAGGCTGTAACAGACTTCTGGTCTGAGACTTAGTTTGTAAAAGAAAAAACTTTTACAAGAAAACAGAAAAATAGAATTAATACTTGCAAAGTAGAACTTCTGAATTTTCCCTATCATTCCCTGACTATATAATATATCTACTTAAAAAAAATGCACATAATGCTTTGGATTATGGTCTATTTGGTTGTAGAGCTGCCTAGACAATGTTTGTCTATGAGTGATGGGAAAACATTAAGTATCTAACTACGATGGCATTTGTATCTTGAGTTTTCAGAATTCTTTTTGAAGTGGTTTTCAGTATATGATTGACATTTGTCAAAGTCTTTTTCTCTAGTAAAATACATCATTTATCCTCCTGAGTTATTTGAGAAGTCTGTAGCATTTCTCTCTGTATACGAACAGATAAAATCTACATGAGTAATTAACTAGATTGAAAAGGACAAGGGATAATGTATGCTTATATTATATGAACTGTCAGAAAGGTATTTAATGGAAAGATACTTTTACTTGTTCTCCCTAGCTAAGATTTAAGTGAGCTGATGGAAAGGGCCACTTTTCAATCAAATATTGTTACATGCTGTTAATCTCAAAGACAATTTTTCAGGGCGCCTCGAGGGCAGGTGGCTGTCTGGGGCCAGGAGCAACAGGGGCTCCCCTGGGGTCCATCAGGACAGGGCAGGGACTGGCAGCCAGAGCCTGTCCCGCTGCTCCAGGCAGGGAGCAAGGCAGCCAGGGGCAGCCCCAGCACCGGGCGTTGGGCACCTCCCTGGGGATGAGCTGAGGCCAGGCTGGGATGTCAGCGCACAGGTGGGGCTCAGGATCAGGCCCGGTGAGGGGACGCCCAGGCAGGGCCGTGGGGTGGGGGCAGGCCAAGGCCAAGCTGGGAAGGTCAGATATTACTTTGATATTGCTGAGGCTTAATCTTCGTTAGACAATCCCAGTTCTGTCTGGATTTTTAAACCCGATAATCTTGTTTCTTCAAAGAACTGGTCCTGGAGTCTCTTACCTTTATATGCTGGCAACATGCATAACCAAAGCAGATAGATTTAGAGATCTTAGGTGTTGCCACTGACTCCTTGTTGAAAGATCTGTGAATTTCTTCTCCTTGTTGTTTTCAGCTTTGCTTAGTGAAAATACTAATTCTCCAGTTGCAGAATTCCAGATGTTTAGTATACCTGTCAATATGCTTACAAACATGCATAAAAATACATGTTTGCATGTCTAGATAGAGGCAATTCTTAGGGATTTTTCTTTCCTCAGCCAGTCACTTCCATGTTCAGGTCAATGTTATGTGTGGTGCTCAACTTTGAGACGCTGTCTTACATTTACTTACTTCCTCTTCTTATTTATTATTTAAGTGGTTCATTTTAAGAGTCTCATAATAACCACTGTTAGATAACTCTAGATTATGATGTCACTAGCATAAATTTATTCTTTTGCTTGTACAACACTTAGTATAAGGGAGCCCTATCCATTTGTAAAGGCTACTCTATTTAAATTAACAAAAAAAACCCCACATAATGAACATCGAGGTCCCAAGAGATCAAAGAGGAATGATTTCTGCCTTCTTATCACTGTTTCAGATAAAATACTTTTTTTTTCCTCCATCTGTAGTCCAGGATGTCAGAATCTATTCCTCTTGAACAAAGACAAGAGGGCTTAATAAAAGGCCCAAATTAGAGGGACAAAAGTCCTTGTCCAGGCTGTTCTATCAGAACAGTCCACGTACTCCCTCTTCTTTTCTCCTGTCCTTTACTCACCAAACTTGTGCCTGTTGACAGCATTTCCTTTTGAAAATTTTTTTTGTGGGTGGGGATGGTAACAAAACTTGTTTAATGTAATGAGCTTTGGCTTGAGCCACAATGAAATACATAAAAGTAAGAAATATATTAAGTAATAAAGTAACACGCCTACATAGAGTAGTGGTTTGGGGCAGGAAAGGTACCTTTTGGGGTTTGTATTTTCTTGTTCTCCTCCTCTGGTTTTATCCTTTGTTTCTCCTGTTCATTTCTAGACTTGTGCTTCAGTGTAGCCCTGAAGTTCTCAGCTTAGCTGGAAATTCATATGAGTAAGTCTTACATAACCCCTTACTTCAATGCCAAGCATTAGTTTGTCATTTTCTCCTAATTTTATAGAGAAGTACTTTATTTTCAGCGTCTTATTGTATCATGGGAAAGCAACAACTTAGTCCTTATCAACATTTGTAATCACTTTCCATGCCTGAAGAAGACCGAGCCAATTAAAAATACATCTATTGAAATGGATGTGTGTACGCATCTCAGGCTACTTGCAAATGCACCTCTTGTAAATTTAAGCTGGTAAAAATACATTAAGGTTCAGAAATTAAAGTGATTCAGTTTGCAAATGTGGATAGTGCCTGTATATCACAACAGTAACTTGCGCTTTTGAAAATAAGGCTGATTCTTATGAGAAACAGCACTGATATATAATTCTCTTCTGACCAAATGTTGTGCATTTTAAATGCATCAGCCTGCATGTACGTACGCATTCCGTGCCTTCATTAGGTCAGTATTGGATTCCTATTCTTTGTCTGGGGTAAGACTTTCCTGCAAGCCAAAAATTTTTCATGAGTACTCCAGCTAATCTGTGATTCAGAAGTTCAACATAAATCCATCTAACTCGCATGAATCAAGCAGTATATACCCTGGCATGCTTGTAAATTAAATCACTGAAGGTGGTCCAGCTTAATTACGTTATTCTTAACTGAGAGAGTTCAGCAAATGTGTTTAATAATCTACAACTTAGAGAGCACTCAATACAAATTGTTTTGGAAGGGTAGGGTGGATCTCTAAGCCATCAAATTGAGAGGCAGAGAAGGAACAGATGGGAAAAGCACAATGCATTAAAATACCTAAATATACATTCTTTAAAAGACTGGCTTTATAGTTCAGAGTGCTAGGATTCCAGAGCGGTAAAATAAAGACTGTTTATATCCTCTGTGATCTTTGGAGTTACATAAAACAAAATCAACCCGCTCCTCCCCCCCAAATCCAGAGATGCTTGCTGGCTCTTTGGTTCATCACTCTCATTCTTTTCTCTTACTGGAGAGGACTTTTGCATGTCTTTGTGGCTACATCTTTTTGCAGCACTAATGCCTTTTGCAGTGACCTTAAAAATCTCATATTAATGCTGTTAGCTTAAAAGAATGCTAACTGTAACAAATTGTTTAGGTTCAACATATCACATTGACAAGGTCTAACACCACCATGGAGATGTTTAAAGGAGGGGTTTGGTGTGTGGTCCTGAGTGCCTTTTTCAAACAGGGTTAGGGTCCAATCACACTGCTGCTTGTGACTCTGAGAGTCCAGATCTCAGCTGAGCTGCAACAGGTGATCATGCATGAGAGTTCCTGTCCAAAATTAAAATGAACTTGGCCATTTCATTACTGCTTTTAACTGTAATCATCTCTTTCTTCCTTATGATGAAAACACAGAAGATTTGGATATTTCTCTTGGCTTTTAAGCAAGTGTCTAGTCTCATGATACATCAAACAAATTTTCTTTCCATACCTGTATATTATAGTAAGAGGAAAACATGCAGTGCTTAGGGTTATCAATGTTATTTCCAAAGGTCAGTCTTTTAATACAAGCCTTTCTTAGTGGGGAGGTAGCTGTCAAAGCTGGAAGTGTTTTTTCCTAATTATATTTTGGTTTAGGATTAGAATGGAAGGAAGGAAGGAAGGAAGGAAGGATACACATGAAAAATAAAAAAAAATTGTATGTTTTGTATCCTAAGAAATAATTTATATACATAGGAAGCCAAAAAGTGCCTTTTTGTCTGTTCTGTTCCTTTTGCCAACATTTAGCCATAAACATTATGCAAGAAGAACCAGAAAGAATCAGCTTTTAACAAATTATTATACTGTTTCTTCCAAAAGTCAAGAACTGGGAGGAAATTTTCCTTTTTTAAAAAACAGATCTAGAAAATAACAGCAGTAGATGATTATATATAAATATAGGTGAGAAAAGGTAATGCTTAAGTAAAATAACTCCTTTTCCCTCTCTTCACTTTGTTAATGATGTTCTCTGATGTGCCATGCATAGCCTAACATTTCTAGCCTGAGGGCTTTTTACCATTTCCAAAAATTGCATCCTGTGAACACTTATGTTTCATTTTCTTCCATTTGCTTTGTTGGTAAAACTGATACAATGCTTTTAAAGTAGATAATTTTTTAAAAATTGAGTAAATATCCAATTGTTTGTGTTTTCTTGTTATTTTGGGGGTTGTTTGTGAGGGGGTTTTTAGCATGTGGCAGGAATATTTTCTTGGTCAGAATCCATCAGAGAGTTGTCTCTTCCCATCTACAAAGTGTTTGACACACTATTTGTGTGTCCCAAGTTTCTCACAGTCTATAGCAAAATGGAAATTGGAAGGGATCTGAAGTGTCTCTTTTACTAAATATGGGTTAATTCAGGTTGGAAGGGATCTCAAGAGATCTTTAGTCTGGCCTCCTGCTCACAGCAGGGCAGCTCTGAGGTCAAACAAGGTTGCTCTAGGTTTTATCCAGTCAGGTAACCAGATAACTTGGATAACCTCCAAGGGTGAAGCCTGCTCAACCTCTCCGGGCAGCCTCTTCTCTTGCCTACCTGTCCTTCTGGGGGAAAAGCTCCTCCTCCTATCCGATGTGAACCTCTCTTGCTTCAACTGATGTCCGCTGCCTCTTGTCCTCCCACCATGCGCTGCTGTGAAGAGTCTGGCACCGCCTTCTCACCCTGTCTCTCCTCTCCCACCCCCACCCCCCTGCTCCACTTTATTGATGTCTTCTGTATTGGGGGCCCCAAAATTAGACACTATTCCAGATTTGGTCTAGTGAGTGCCAGGTAGAAGAGGGTAAGCCCTTCCATCCATGACTGGATGTGCTCCAGTTGGTACAGCCCAAGATGCTGTTGGCTTCTTTGCTCTATAGGTAATCCTCTTGCTTTTTACTATTTATTACTGTTTTAAAGACACTCTGTGAGACAATAGAAGGATTTTTGCTAAATATAAGCACTTCTGTAATAATGCTATGTAAACACTGTCACTTCAGGAAGGACTGGCACTCAGTTAATTTATATTCACTGACATTCCTTGATATTCCTGTGATGGGCAAAGCAATGGATTGACACCGTAACAAGTACAGCACTAGAAAAAAATTAATACTGGGTCCTGGTTGAAAGAATATACAGTAGGTGAAAAGGAATGCAAGGGAGAGAAAGAGAGCACACTTGAGTATGTTGAGTTGGGAAGCTCTTAACCAGCTCTTTTAATTTATGTAATTGGATCCCAGCATATGCATTTATTTTTCTAGTGATTACTAGGAAGTTAATTTCATTTAATCTTTTCCTGGGCTGTGGTCAGAGATAGTCTGCCTGTACTCCTGGAGGATGACGCAAGGAGACAGTGTTTTGTTTACCGCTGTACCCTGAAAGGATAGCGAATACATAAAATCTCTACAGTTTCAAGGAAACCTCAGAAAGAAGATCATGTAAGTGCTGGTGCTGTCTTCTGATGGAAATGTTTGAGTTATTATGAACTTCCCATCCATACATGTGTTGATCACATGTAGGCTTGTATCAGATGTAATCTCATTTCATTAGATTTTTACTGTTAACCCTTTATCAGCATTTCTGTCTTGCTATAGTACTAACTCTTTTGCTTCTCTTGGCAGACAATCTTGCTGATATTACTGCTCTTGTATATATAGTCATATAAAGTCATATACTTATTAATATATACATTATTATATAAATTCATATATATGTAACGAACAAAGCCTCTTGGAGGAAATTGTGTTTCTAGCATGCTGGAATTAATGGAATAGTTTTTGCTTGCTAATCCCAGATCCATCACTTTGTTCTCTTAGGTTTTTGGATGGGTAGGAGGAGATGACAGTAGCTTCCTAGGATGCAAAGGGCATCTAGGCTGCAGGAAATATGTTGTCCTAGAGACTATTGAGAGTATTAAACTTCATTAGTGTTTTAAATGAAGGATTTAATGCTGTAGTGATGACTGGAAGTGCTGACTTTTCACTAGTTGTAATAAATATATAAATAAGTAAAATTTAAAAAAATAAACTAAAAACATACAGTACAGTTTTAAACCAGAAATAATAAATAGACAGAACATCTTTTTTTTTTTTTTTACTTGAAATTATACACAGCAGTGGAAAAGCTGTCTTTTTGTAGGGTAGTTATTTTTGGTTATTAGTGTCTCCATATTAATGAAACAAGGCATAAAGTAAATTCCACATATTCTTGTTCAGTGTTATTAGCAAGATAATTTCAAAAGGCAATTGCAAATGTTTTACAGAATTTGGTACCCTTAAATCAGACTCAAGCTATCAAAGGTAGTTTTGTGGAAAAACTTGGGATAAGGTGAAAGTGTTTTGCTTCCTAACTCTTCCAGCTGTCTCAACAGCTGAGGCTTTGATGAATACTGTACTAGTGCAGTGAAAGCCTTTTTGTTTGCCTCTGTTCGGTAAATAATTGATTACTAGCTTATAATGTGGTTCTAAGAGCTGGAAGTGCCTTCCTTCACACTGCCGTGTCACTTGTAATGGAGCTGAAGTAGGACACTGGGTGAAACAGACTGTGCTGGAATTTCCCGCTGCGCCGTGTGCATCTCAATGAGCCCCGATCAACTGCCCATTTGTTTCACTTTCTGACACAGTTATTAGCTACCTGTAGCTGCACAGGCGGCCTAGAAAGCAATGCTGTGGTCTGATGGTTTTTCTTCTGTTAGAAACAAAAGAATAGCATGGATCTTTCTTTCATTGCTTTACATTTCTTTTTTTTTTTTTAAAGTGAGTCTTAGCAGCTGACACAGTTTATGTTGGATAACAATGGCCTTCCACTTATAATGCTTTCAGACATTTCAAATAAAGAATAATTTCTATTTTGGGAGTTTAACCTTACTCCTCACTATCAGGACACAAAATAACCATTTGATGCTTTTTCTTACGATCAGCCTTATTTTTCACATGATTGTGTACACTACCACATGCACATCACCTATGATATCTCTTAAACATAATTGCATAGCGTTAGCTTGTCCTTTACTGGTATCTAATGTTCACATAAATCAGTTGGGTTTTTAACTGGAGTATTCTTGCATACCTCTTGCACCGGGTCTTCAGGGCAGTGAATAGAGATTGGGTGGGNATTGTTTTACTTTTTTTTTTTTTTTTTAAAGTGAGTCTTAGCAGCTGACACAGTTTATGTTGGATAACAATGGCCTTCCACTTATAATGCTTTCAGACATTTCAAATAAAGAATAATTTCTATTTTGGGAGTTTAACCTTACTCCTCACTATCAGGACACAAAATAACCATTTGATGCTTTTTCTTACGATCAGCCTTATTTTTCACATGATTGTGTACACTACCACATGCACATCACCTATGATATCTCTTAAACATAATTGCATAGCGTTAGCTTGTCCTTTACTGGTATCTAATGTTCACATAAATCAGTTGGGTTTTTAACTGGAGTATTCTTGCATACCTCTTGCACCGGGTCTTCAGGGCAGTGAATAGAGATTGGGTGGGAAACTTCAGTAGCCCATAGGCTGGTTGTTGCTGTCTGTGTGCGTGAGTGTGCAACGGAAGTGTGGCACAAGCAGATCCTTTGTTCTGCCACTGGAGAATACTTAGCTATTTCAAACTGCAAAACTTGGATCAATTTGAGGTTTAGGATTTATATTTGCATTTAGGTTGTGTAGCAATATTTTTTTACCCCCTAAAATCCATATGAAGTTTCTAGGATTTTTTCCGCAGCATATGAAAGTCACAAAATTCTTACTACAAGCTGACCACACTTGCATGTGTGTATGCACGTATAGATACAGGTGCTTAAAAAAGAAATTAATGACATGGATGTGTGGAAAAGAGTCCTGCAAAGCCTTTTGAAACCTATGAGATAATGAAGCTCAAGTGCTTCAAATGAGAATTGCACTGAATGTTCAGTGTAAATGTTAATGTGAAAACAAACGGAAGAAAAGCCAAAGGTGTGCGATGTTTTCAGGAACCCCATTTGAACATCTAAGCAAATCACAGGAGGGAACTGGGGAATATCACCAACAGTTGGAAATCGCACAGGATTTCACTGATGGAGACAGTAACATAAGGTCCAGTGTGGATCAGGCTCATCTCATTTCCTCTAGATTCTACAATATCTTTTTTGGCAGCTCACCTTAAAGTAAGAAAACCTTTTTATAATTTTGTCTTTTAATACAATAATAAATATTTAAATTAGTATCTTCACTTGGAAAGAATAAAGACTAAATATACAAAATGTATAGGCTGTCACTTCCTTTGGCAGGCCCTTTGTAGCCCCACTCCAGCTGCAGCTCTTGGTTTTGTGTCTCTCCTAACCCTAGCCCTCTCCTTTTTTCCCCACAATAGCTTTTAGCACCCGGGGGCAGAATAGGGAAGGCACTGTCAGACCAGAATTGTACCTGCTGCTTTCACCTCTGGGGTTTTGTGGACCTTCAAAGCTGAAGCTCCCTTAGCCCAGCTTTTCTTCTCTTTCTGTCTCCCTTTCTCTCTCAATAAAGCCACATCTGTGAAGTTCTAGTAACTCTGCTTAACACAACGCAGAACGTGGATGCCTGTGAAAACAAAACTCCTTTTTCTACACAAAACCTTATTGTGGGATATAGTTTTGCATCCATTTTTAAATCCATTTTTGTTTAAACAAAATAAAGGAAATATTAAATCATTTTTTGTTCAGCATAAGTGTTGAGCTAGGATGAGAGAGAAATCACTTTCAGCAAAAAGTAATATTCTCTGATTGTTCTGATATTCATTCATATGGAGAATTTTAGGCGTTTTAAGTTTCTGGAAGTTCTTCTCCAAATAATGTCAAGTAAAATATTTAATGCTTTTAGAACACTCTGCATATACTATTATTAAGAGTTATAGAGTAATAAGAGTAATACTAACTCTCCAGCCCTATGCATGGCATATTATTGAGCATTCTCTGGCTGAGTCATGTATTATATATGCCCTATTTAATTTGTATTCATTTTGTACATCTGAAAATAATTTGCCATCAGTTGTGTGTTCGGAGACCCCTAATGTTCAGACAGTTAGAATGAGAAAAGGACACTTATCTGATGTTTTATTTTAAAACACGCAAAGTGTGAAAACTTTACAACACTTTTTAAAGTGAAACTGTCAAATGTTCCCAAGTCTTTGATTTACACATTGCAGTGACCTTTATAGTATTTCTATATGTAATACATGGCAATTGTCATCAGAATTAAGGACAGCAGTTGTCAACATTTTCGAATGTCAGACTTTCAACATTCTTAAATCTTCCAGATAAACATACTCTTTGTGAAATAGCTGTCCGACTGGCTTCTGAAGCACTCTCGTGCTTTGTATTCCATTTGATGTCCAGAAGACGTCTTTATGTTTGCTGAGTCACAACTCAGATTTAAATCAGCTTAAGAAAGTGTGCGACAATATTTATTACTTATACATGATCAAACTTGATGGGAAACTGGACGTCTTTCCAGATAATACCAAATACTGGAACTATAGTCTAGCAGGCTGTCTTTTTAACAGAATGCTACTGAACTACATTTTAAATTTGCACTGAATACATGTTTTCTGAAGACACAAATAATCTAAAAGCAGAAAATTAAAATTATAAACAAATCCATCCAACTAAATCTGAATGCAATTTAAAAGGAAAAGATATGCCAAAGTTTTTATGAAGTGTTGTTTAATATCTGAGAGTTAAGTATCACAGAATCACAGAACAGAGTATTTCATTCATGGGGAAAAATGTACTACTTTCTTGAATAATTCACGTTTTCTTCAAAAATTGGTATTATTTAAAGGGCTTTGGTTTGATTTGCTTTTGGTGGGGGCTGGGGAATTGTGTTGGTTCGTACTGTGCTTGTGTCTATCTTGAAGTTTATGGGTCTAAAATTGCCAGGCATTGAGTATTCAATAGGTACACTATCAAAATAACTTTTTAATCCATGCACAACTGACTTTTTTCCTGTTTAGTATGAACTGGCAAAACAGCTACATTTTCCAAACTGTAGCATGGCATAAATCTGCTTTTTATTCTAGTTTCTAACTGATCCATTTACTTCTTTGAAGACTGCAGCAGCATACCCATTGCTTGTAAGTGAGTGCACAAGTTATTAATTTCACTGCCTTGCTCACCACTTCAAATTTCTCTGAAATATAAATAGTAAAATACTTCTGGGACAGACTATAGAGCTAAACATGAACAAATCAATCAGCATCTTTCTAATCCCCACACGGAAGGATAGTCTACCTTGAGAAAACAGGCTGAAGGTCATGGAACAGTGCCCTATGGGCAGCAGCAGTGCTGGAGGTAGAAGGAATTTCTGAAAGTAAAATTGTTCTGTGTAGTTGTGATCAGTATTTCACCATTTTCTATGCTTCCAAAACCTATTTTCTCTTCCAACAGAACCATTTTTTAAAAAAAAATCTTTTTACCAATGTGAAAACAAGAAAAAACTGTATTTTTAAAAGTCCTTATGTTTCTGGATTCCCTACCAGAAATAACATATATACAAACCAATGGTTTCTATGCAAGTACATAAAATGCCTGTTAGATTCTTAGAAGTTATTAAGTACAGAACATAAAAAACTATCCCTGCTTCTTGATAGCTACCTAGATTCCAAAACCATATTTATTCTATGTATGGTCTATATATTTAGATTTCAGTTATACAATATGAAGCAATTAGTATACAAATTAGCATAGCATTGTAAAACACAGCTACAGCAGTTCTAATACTTTTACACACAAATTCTAATCAGAAAGAACTTGTCAAAGGAATGTTTACTGGTTACAATTTATTTTATATATCTTTGGTGTGCTAATGAGCACCTAAATGGTACTGATACCATAGTAATGGCTCCAGATGTCATGAATACTCCTCCATAAAGGTTTTGAGAGGACTTACCCTCCAAGAGTTCCTTTCCTTCAAGACAACAATGAATCTGGAAAGAGGGTAGGAAGAATCTTGATTTGAGAAATCATCCTTCATGAAAACCATTGCCAATTAATAACCCTCCTTATTCAGTGAGAAATTTTCTCTGTACCGTTTAACTCGGAAAACTACCAAAAAGGGAAGTTAGAATAAGAAGCCAAGTACAATTAACACTAAGCATATTTCAGGGAGCATTTCCAACCCGCAGTAGAAATGGTACGCAATCCGTAGATGTTGTTCTTGTTTCAGACCTATTATGGTAAATGTTCAGTGAGAATTCTCGCTTATAGTAGTGAGGTCTGATACGTCCTGTCATGAGCGCGCTCTTGCCCATTTGCCCCCAGCTGCAAAGTGGGATGCCATTTTGAAAGCACTTCATCACTGAGGTGTTTG
>VYZW01062508.1:31153-42739 GCA_013401315.1 Balaeniceps rex
AAACTACCAAAAAGGGAAGTTAGAATAAGAAGCCAAGTACAATTAACACTAAGCATATTTCAGGGAGCATTTCCAACCCGCAGTAGAAATGGTACGCAATCCGTAGATGTTGTTCTTGTTTCAGACCTATTATGGTAAATGTTCAGTGAGAATTCTCGCTTATAGTAGTGAGGTCTGATACGTCCTGTCATGAGCGCGCTCTTGCCCATTTGCCCCCAGCTGCAAAGTGGGATGCCATTTTGAAAGCACTTCATCACTGAGGTGTTTGCTTCATTCTCAAAAGTGAGCTTCCATTGCATTGACTTTAGAAGAGAAGTAGATTACTAAGAGTCAAAGATGCTTTGAGGATTTCTGCAAATTCTATGCAGGACACTTGCTGCTGTTGGTAATTTATGCGCTAGTCCAACATAGTCTCCCTCTTAGTAACTTACAAAAGCAATGGCTCAAAATGCTGGGGTCTATCTGGAGTCCGGCCTGTCACTGCGCTGCCTCAGGTCTGCCTGGCAGCATGAGTTATATCAATGTGACTTAAATGGAAAAATCCACAGCACAAGTGGAAATTTTGCGCACAGTTCTAACATTACTTGCACCATATGCAGCAATACCAACATGTGGAGGTGGCAGACCATATTACTAAATTGAAAAAAAGCCACCTTACAGTTATGCCATCTTCAAAATGTAAGTGCAGCAAAGGGAGAACAACTTCTGAAGGTGTATGGTTGGGTTTTGCATTTTGGACTGGAGGGAAAAGGGGCACGCATGGGACGGGGATGTCAGGGGGTTTGTCCCACTCACCTTCACTGACCCCTCTGCAGCAATGGGGACAAAAACTTGCTGAATTAAAAAGGGAACTGGGTTTTTTACCTACTTTTTCTCCAGGAGCAAAACTGTCAGGAGCAGTGCAATACCATAAAGTCTGGCATAAAAAACCACAGACAGTGATGACAGTTTGACTTCTGTGGCTGGGAATTGTAGATGATTGATCATGAACAAGGACACTTGAATCATCGCAAATGCCAGAATAAAATTTAAATTAAATATTTCTCAGAGCAGCTAGGACAATAGTGAATACTATGTATTTGTTATAGCAGCATAGTCAATGAACACAGCGGTCAGTCTTTATTTTTGTCTTAGACAAAAAACAGCCTTCATTGTTAGTCTAATTATTATAATTTGTATTCTACACAGAGTCAGGAATGTAAATGGCTTTAAACTTAAGCAGCATTTAGTACCTAATCCTGGTTCTTCTACCCAGCCCTGGCCTTTTAAACTCAACAGTTTCGGGGGGGCGGTGGGGATCTAGCTGAGGCATTAGATAACCTTTCACAGATAAAGTTTCTTCTTTAATTAAACAATATCTCTGAAAGTACAAATCACTTTCTAAGAGCTGAGAGACTGCTGTAGACACACCAGAAAATAAATTGGGTAACTCCCCTCTCCCCAGTAGCATGTCTAGCTGCCTTTTATACAACTTCCACTCAATTTCCCGATAAGCCCTGAAAATGCATATNCTCAGGTGCATTAGAATAACTGCAGGAGACTCAACAGTTTCGGGGGGGCGGTGGGGATCTAGCTGAGGCATTAGATAACCTTTCACAGATAAAGTTTCTTCTTTAATTAAACAATATCTCTGAAAGTACAAATCACTTTCTAAGAGCTGAGAGACTGCTGTAGACACACCAGAAAATAAATTGGGTAACTCCCCTCTCCCCAGTAGCATGTCTAGCTGCCTTTTATACAACTTCCACTCAATTTCCCGATAAGCCCTGAAAATGCATATTCAGTGCTGCAATTTATCCTCAACGCTTCAGTGCAGAACTGTCTTAATTTGCCAATTAACACTTCACCACCCTCCAGCAGGGCCATCAGTTTCTTTACGACTGTTAAAGCAGCAGTGGGATTGTGCTTGCTCACTTCACAACTTCGTACTGCCAAGGGGGTTACGTAAAGGTGAAAGTCGTTTCCATTACAAAGTTCTCACTTACAGAATATAAGATCTGGAATAGCTTGTTGTTGTCTCAAGTCGTCACACTGGCAACAGCTACATGGGCCGAAGTTTCTCTGCACAATTTCTTTGTTTTTTAAACAAATGGAACAAAAGAGTGAGAGATTAGTGTCTTGAGCCCAGATGTAGTGTGGCTCCTAAAGTAGCAGGACCCAGAACTGGAGAGAAGGGGGAATGGGAAAACTAACGAGTACACTTAAAATTTTTGTCTTGTTGTCAGACCATTAATGACTCTCCTGCACACTAAACCAGTATCAAGTGGGATATTTAGAGCTATTTTTCTGTTTATAGTGCTTCACATCCTGGCCACAGAAAGCAGAGTCTAGTGTTCAGTCAGGCCGTAGCTGTATTTCCCCAAACAGTGTTGTAACCCTTCCTTGCTCTACAGTGCTGGTGTATCTTCCAAATAATGGATCTGTACATAATAAAGGTCTATCCATGTGCATACTTCTTTAAAGCAATTGCATACTAATTCTTAGTAACTTTTCATAATCATATTAAATCGCTTACTTTAACAGTCTAACCTTGAGAACAGTGGGAAGGCAATAACCATATTATGTCTCTTTCAGCTTTTAAGATTATAATTTGCTTCAGATCATGCTCTGGGTGTTTTGTTTCAATCAATTCTGTCTCTTAAAACGTGTCTGTAAGATACCAGGGCTTAAGTGTGATTCTTAGTAACATTGTCTTTTTAAAAGAAATGTAATTGTTCAGTTTTCCCTCAACACTTTTTTATTTTAAGGTAAGAAATTAAATATACTTGTAATCTGATAAGTCCTGCCAATCACCATGCATTGAATTTTTGTTCCAGATATAAGTTATAATCTTCATGATTTTAAGTTTTACGAGGGTAGATTTAATTTTTCATCTGATTTTCTTAGTATCTGCTTTTGTTTTCCAGCAGTAAAACCAAATGTGGGAAATGCTAGCTGTGAGGTCCTAAGAAACTAATTGCTCGGGTCTTGCTGATTGCACTCAGGCTGATCTACAAAAGGAAGAGCCCTCCGACTGTTTTCCTCATCTCTGCTGCAGGTATGAACTTATTGGTTCTGAGTTCTTTGATGGCCTTATGTCCTGGCACTAGAAGCAGTGGTCACTGTTTAGCTACTGGAAAACTTAAATGATAGAAAAGGAGTCTTGGCAGAAGTGTTCGGGACCAATTTCTATCAGTTCCTTGATGTTATGTAGCAGCTCAACCTGGAACAGAAATAAATGGCTAAAGCAGAAGCTTGATCGAAGTTACCTTAGGTTTATAAAGAAAGCTGATAATATTTTAAGCTGATATTATAAAATCTCATTGACAGCTCAAAGAACCCATTTAAAGTCAACAAAAGCTTTGCTATTGATTGCTATGATTCAGGCACATACAGAAAATCCTGCAGGTTGGGGAAAGATCACAGCTGTTAGGGTTCTCTTAGAGTTAAATCTGCATCGTTGGCATGTTTGTCTGAAAGGGATTTCATTCCCTTATGAGTTGTGAGGGAGCTCTTGTGCCACGCTATCTTACAGAGAACCTGGAGTCAGAAGAGGTCCAGGTTGATCCTGTGGTTGGTAGATCCACGTTTACCTAAATTGACAAACCAAAACCATCAGTGGAGACAGGCCAGAGTCACTGTGAAGTCTACTGCTTTCTCAAACAAAGCTAAAATGCTTACAGGGAGAGTGTGATAATGGTTGGCAGTTTGTTTGCTCCTGGAGAGAGCCATGCAACCCAAGCACTACTTATTTTAGTTTTGCCCAGAGGCATTCATAAAAAGAGAAATGGGAGGTTTTGCTGTAAGAAACAAATAAATTGTATGTTGCTACCTAATACACCAAGTGGTCACATTCATTGAAGAGGAAGCTTTTGCCATTAAAATATTATGGATAATTGATGTATTACGTAAATGTGAGAAGCCACTTTATTACTTTTCACACTGACGATTTCTTCTTAATCTCATCCATGATGGGCAAAAGACTGTAAACAGATGGGAAGAGCTCTGCCAGTTCTGTTAGACTATGAGGTTGGATTAGAGCCAATTGCTAGAAGTTTTTTGCAAAGCATAGTGCTTTTCATTGCAATCAGGCTTCAGCTAAAATATATTTCTGAGATAAATGCAAATCTGGCATTGTCTTCTGTATCTGTGTATTCATGCATACAGCTGTTCAATTTCCAAATAATTCATTTACTGCAAATGTGTTTACAGGGATCAGTTGGAATTTCTATGCAGTGGAACAAAAATGCTCTTTAAAAATGAACAGTACTTCTGTACTAGAATTTCCTCTCTCCGTTTTTGGGACACGTATAAACTTATGGGGCCAATGGTTTACTTTAAGCTACTATAATATTTGTTATTAACTGATAATGTGATAAAATAACTGGTCATCAACTATCATACAAGAATGTAGTTTTATTCTTTACTAATTGTTGATGTTCAGCGAGTTCTTAGATCTTTTTAAAATGCTTATTCTTCATATGTGACTTTGAGTTGTACACTGCTTTTTGTTGCAGTGTTATAAAACATGCTAATTTGACTGCGGATGGGTAAATTTTGTAGGTCTTATTTTGGTTACAAAAGCAAAACAGCCAAAAGTTATGGAATGTTTTTCATCAACTGAGCTACTTTTCAAGACAGCAGGTTTGCAGCAGGCTAAGGTCTCACATATAGACAGGTATTGCAGACATCTGCCATTCCGTAACTTTATACCCAAATCCTGTTGATTTGTTAAGGAGAATGAGATTGCTAGAGATTCTTTTCCTCATAGAAAGATGCTTTTCCAATTTTCTAGTTTTTTCCTGGTTAGTCGGTAATCCTTGGGTTGGGGGGGTTTCCCCTTCTCTTTTTTCCTGCCTGATCATACTAAACTCTGTGATTTGTCTTTCATCCCCAGATCCCATTCTTCCTTCTAATTTGGCTCTGCTTTGCCTTTGTTCCATCTTCATTAACTAACCTACTTTCTTCTACTTTATGAGAGATCCTGGTTATTATAATTCATTATTGTGGCAGTTGCACGAGAAATACTTATTTAAGCAAAATAATATTTTGTTAGAAGATTTTGAAGAACGGTGGTTTTATACCAAATGTGTTAGGAATTCAAGATGCACTGAAGTAAGTAAATACTAAAAGAGATTTAGATCCTTACTGGTGTTTTCTGTTGCTCATGAGAATGATATCTGATCACACATTAATTACAGTTTTGGAGATTGGCATAGTTTGGTCATTATTTGTGGGTGCTAAATGAGTTTATTGTAATACTAAGTAAGCATACTAAATAAAAATAGCAAGTACAAGGACCAACAATTTCAATTGAAACTAGTAGTAACTATATTATTAAACTTTCATGTAGCCATAGAGGCAGACCAACACTTGCTTGTGTCAAGCTTTGTACACTATGTGCAAGTTATTAGAAATTATGAAACACTGTGCTTTTAATTTGTCTCACTAAAATCCTAGCATTATGGAGAAATCATTTCATTTTAAAGCTGTGTTTTTACCCAGCTTCTACAAAGTGGTAATTGGCCTGTTTCAGTTCTATTTTAAGCCTCTTCTGTGATGTCTTGTTTTATCTTTTTGCTTGTTCCTTTCATTTACTTTAACTGTCTCCCTCATTTTTAAACTATTCCTGTTGTCTGAAGTTAAACTTTGACAGATTTTATTTGCATTTTCCTTTCCTCATGAAGGGATGTTGAATAAGTATTTTATCATTACTACTAAATAGTGGCTCTTTTGTAGTCACATCTTGAAACATATAGATGTGACTTACTAAAGAGATCTTTCTCTTGTGAAGTTTTTGGACTAGTGGCAGCTTTTATTTACAATCCAACATCATTTGTATTGTATATAACAGCATTCTGCATATTATCACTTCCATAACAAGGAGCACCACATTAATTTTTTTTTAAAACCTGGCACTCATTTTAGTTCATACTATATTATCGTTTGTATAAAGGCAGTTGTGCATATCTATTATGTCTTCTGTATGTGACACTTCTTTTTTTTTTCTCCTTTTATTTTTCAAAATGTATTTTAAGGATTTCTCCTTTAATAGCTGCATTAAAGGTGCACAGAGCTTGTTCCTCCATACCCTGGAGTTTCTAAGTGCCAGTCACGCACATTTCCTACTGTTTTAAGTGGAGCCCGCTGCTCAGTGGGCTCATTTGTATGCCAAAATATTTCCCTGTTCACAAGAAAAGACGATCCTTTCTCTATACATTGTTACTCAACCATTCCTAAAGGCTCTTTCTCTCTGTCTCTGGATTTCAGTCCAACATGGGGACAACTGCCGTGTTGCTCTCATTTGTATCCAAAATTCTTAAAATGCCACTCTACTGTACACGAAAGGAGGTGTCCTAGATTTCTCCTTCATTGCCTCCTTGGACACTTCTGTCAAGTCTGCATGCTGCTTTTTCACTGACTGGAGAGCTCTTTCCCCTTAGCCTTTCATAGAGAAGAAACTTACTGGAAACTCCCTCCCGTGTTTCTCTCCAAGTAGCTGTGGAGAGCCACTAAAAATTATGAGGGGGGCTAAAGCAGATAGGAGATGAGGAGAGGCAGAGTGCTGGGATTGTTCAGCTTTGTGAAGAGAAGGCTGGGGGCAGATCTTATTGCCAAAACATTCCATACAGCACATCCTAGAAGAAACATGGTAATAGAATGTGATGGCATTACTAAAATACCAAAAAACTTTCCATGCATCCCTGTTTCTTTTCTGTCCCATAAAACCATACAGATGTGTTTTTGTCTCCATCACAGATGATGCAGAGATCTAAAGACTTCATACTCACAGATATTTCCAAAGATTCCTTCAAATCCCCTGTTGGAGAACAGAGAGCAAAGGGGAGTTACTGATAATGCTCTCAAGAAACCCTGACAGATCTGAAGGTCTTAAAAATTTAAGGTCTCTGATACTAGTTGGAAAGTCTGGAACAAGGAAGATCTTAACATAGGGAGATGCAAAGTCCTGCACTTGGGCAGATATAACCCCATTGCACCAGTGCATGCTGGGGGCTGGCCAGCTGGAAATCAGATTTGCAGAAAAAGACCTGGGGTCCTGATGGACAGCAAGCTGGCCATGAGCCACCAATGCACCCTTGCGGCAAAGAGGGCCAACAGCATCCTGGGCTGCATTTGGGCAGAGAAAGGAAGGACATGATCCTTCCCCTCTTCTTGGCACTGCTGAGACTCATCTGGAGAGCTGGGTCCAGCTCTGGGCTCCCCAGCACAACAAAGACATGGACATATGGGAGCAAGTCCAGCAAAAGACCATGAAGATAATTCAGGGATTGGAGCATCTGTCATGTGAGGAGAGGCTGAGAGGGCTGGGATCCATGTGTATAAATACTTGGGGGTGAATAAAGAAGATGGAGCCCAGCTCTTCTCAGTGGTGCCCAGTGACAGGACAACAGGCAATGGGCACAAACTGAAACACAGGAAATTACATTTAAACAGAAGCAAAAATTTTTTTGTGTGTGTGAGGGTGGTCAAACACTTGAATAGGTTGCTCAGGGAGACTGTGGAGTCTTCATCTGTGCAGATATTCAAAACACAACTGGATGTGACCCTGAGCCACCAGCTCTAGGTGACCCTGCTCTGAGCAGGGTTTCGGACCAGGTGACCTCCAGAGGTGCCTTCCAACCTCAACGATTTGGGGATTCCTGAATGATTCTTCTATGATTTAAGAAAAGAGATTGTTTTGGAGCAGGACCGTGACCACTGGCAGACAGACAGGGTGAGCGTACTGAGCTTGCTTTGTCCTGCATTTCTGGCAGAGCACTGTGGTTCCAACGTCCTTCAGTAAGCTCACAGAATAAATTACACATAACTGGTGGTGACCATATTCATAGGGGTTCTGTTTTCCGTGTATTGCTGTTTATGGTTTCTCACAGGAAAAGGCAGTTTTTCTGTAATCTTTGGAGAGGGCTTCCTTCGCTAAGGCTTCTGCACCAAAGCCCTTCCACATCACTTGAAAACAAGTAAGAAATCAGTTGGTTTATCTGCCTCCACTCCTTCCTCTTCTGCATGACAAGTCGAGGATAACTCTGCTGTCATTCAATAGCTTTGCTCGCTGGGCCCACTGTGCTGGGGAACAGCCACAGAATTTTCTCCTCTGAAACAGACTCCAAGCTTAGCAGCTTTAGCAGCACTGAGAAGAAATTCATTCTTCCTGGAGGATTTTTGTTTGTATTTATTTTAGGCTGCTAAGCCAGGTGCTGTATTCCTGCAATAGTGAGAAAGCTTAGGAATTCAAATGTACCTCTTCTCCTATTAGTGGAATCGCTGAAAGAAAAAACAGTCAAATGGACAGCAAGGCATAAGCTATAAGCATGCAGCTGAGCACAAGAGAGTAATAAGAATATGAATAAGCAACATTAAAACTCTTAGTATCTTTCTGGCACCATCCATTACTAAATGTTTCTCTGATGATCTGCTAACATGAAGGAGCCTTCTGTAAAAAGTTTCTTTAGCATATAGAAATGAAAGGTTCAGTATCAGAAAATACCTTGAATTATCTTGTGACATTTCTTCCAAACCTGCCTTTAGGTAGTTTTTTAATTCTTTTATTAGACAGATTTTCATCAATACCTGCTCTGAATGACTTGAAGACAGCGAGATAGAGAGGGAGGGAGGCATGGCAATTTTCTTGAAGTCAGAAAGCTAGCTATGGGAATGAAAAGGGGTTGGGTGACAGGGAGTGGTGGTGTGCATCACTTCTTCATTCTAGAAAAAGGTGTCCATTCGCTTATCCTCCCATTTCCCTGGCAGGTGAATATTAGCTAAACGAATAGCAGTGGTGAAATGATACTTACCTGATCATCCCTGAATTCAAACCTAAGCCAGACTGAACTTTACATAGAGACTCTTACCTTTGTTTAGCTGATTTTCTTTACTATTTGTATATATGCTTATTTCTTCTACTGAAACAAACAGCACTAAGCTACTGAATACAATACTTTACATTACGCTTGAATAATTAAAAAAGGTGTATGGAAAATCTTTTTACAATAATTCAAAACACAATTTAGATTTAGAGGCTCAAAGTTCATGTGCTTTGTTTGCTTATGGTCTGGCATATTTAAAAATGTTCTCTTCCTTTCTTATTAGGGAGTAGTTTTGGCTACACTGATATTTTTTGTGTTTACTCTGCTAATTGTTCTTGGGTTTTCCATACTTCATGTTAAATTTAAGAAGCCAGTAGTGTCTTTGTCTCATTGGTCACTGAATTAAGAATGTATTCACATTATCTTCTTTTTGCTGAATAAGCTTGATCTCTTCCAGAAATGAAGTTTCTTTTAGAATCAAATCTAACATGAAAAACTTAAGTTTATAACTATCAATAAAAAGTACAGGACCTTGACTCCTGTTTTCCTTCAATTTTTGAAACTAAATTCTAGCATAACTTAGCAATAGGATAAGTGAAGACATTGCTCTGTTACTGGGAAAAGCACGTGCTTTATCTTTTTTGTTTGTTTTTTACAGTTATGAGTGAAATTTGAGCTGAAATTCATTACATAGCCCCCTAATGACAGGAACACAAGCGTTTTAGAGCAGCTGCATAATGTAAGACTTCTGATAAAAATCAACCGGATTATTCATGCTGCACGGTAGCATCACTAACTAGGTGGGAAAATATAAGTAGTCATTGTTTTGCCTTGCTGAATTCTCTGTAGTTTACTATGGTCACATCATTAATTGTCACACTGGCATATATTACATGTGATACACAAAAATGTTTCTGGTTGGAATAAAATGTGCCCCACAAAGTTCAAATTGGTTGCATTCCTTATCTGGCCTACAACATCTAATATCAAGCAAATGGATCTAATATCATCAATCCAATCAAGATAATCAATCAGTCACGATACAAATCTGTCCTCGTATTTTGTTTCCCTTAAGATTATTCATTGAAGGAGAAAACCCATTTTCATTAATTTATGTTAATACACACCAACATCTTTTTGCTTTGATCTCTACTGAAGATTTCTAAGAAAAGTTAGATTTTAGGAGTGCCAGGGTCTTAATTATTCTTTGTAAAATTTTCAGTAAGCTGAAGGAGATGTCTTGTTAGATCTAGCAATTTTTCCAGTTGTTTAAACCAGAAGATTACAGCCTGTACTAACGACAGTATAGTTCATTTTTGCAAGTATTACACCTATTTTTGTCTTCCTTCACCTGTGATGTTACCTAAGGGTAACTCAAAAAAGATAACCAGTATTTTTATTCAGAAAGTAGTTTTCAACTATACAAAGGAGTAATTTGGATTCTTTCCTCCTTATCTGCCCTTTCTTGTTGTCGTACTTGGTGTTGTTTTAAAATCATGGATTCAGTATAAAATCAGATTTGACCAGGTGGGTAAAAGATTTGAGTAATTTTTTTCTCCCCAAAAGTTTCTTCCAACCAATTGATTAACAAGTACAACCTGACCATGATCACAGTGAGTTAGAACAAGGGTGCATCTTGTCCACAAGCAGATGCACAGCATAGAGTAAAAAAGGGCGGGTATGTATGATACTTCCTCTGATATCCTTGCATTTCCATCTATTTTCATATTAGAATATTTCCTGAGCTAGATGTGGTTTCTGTCTGCTTAGTAACCCATAATTTTTTGAAGTACTTGATAAGTCTCCCCTTTGGCAACAAGTAGTGCAGACGTGCTACCCGTTGTGTGAGAACTCTCTCTGCTTCCAGAAGAGCTGAAAACTCAGAGGAATGTCAGAAAACCAGCTGCAAATTACTTGATGCCTGGAAGGCTGGCATTAGAGTTGTCTTTTTTTATTTGAATGAATATGCTGATACAAGAGACCTGTATGTTGTGTGGTAGTAAGAGTACATTAAAACCTGTGAAGGAAACCAGGCAGCTAAATTTTCTGTCATGTGTCCAGACACTCAGACAATCAGCGGTTAGGTGCTTGGGCTGCCCTTCTCCCCTTATGAATTGTGCTGTTTTCTGGCTTCTGATTCATAATTTTCTGTTGGAAATATTTCTTCCCTGACTTTGAATTTCAAACTTTAATACACCTCTACAGCCCTCTTTTCCCACTCTTTTCCCTCATGCCTGGCATGGAAATTGTGGTCATTGTATTGCTTTCATTGGTTTTCCAGAAAAAGGAAGTGACATTTATAGGACAATGGCACATATATATATATACACACACACATATATATACACACACACACATATATATATATGACTGAACTGCTCTTAAAACCACAGTTGTTCTTTGTTGATAGACAAAGGAGAAAAACATTTTCAACAGACTGTAAATTGGAAAGTTTTCATTATGAAATTAGAAAGCATACAGATAGTCTTCAAGCTTCAGACTACAAAGGTGGAAGTAACATTGAGCTAAAAACTCAAAGGGTTAAGTCTTTCTCTGAAAATATGTATTTTCAGGCAGATTGAAAGAGACATTTCCATAACTATAATTTATGCAATTCTAAATCAGAATTTAGATTAAAACTTTGAAGTGTCTGCTACAAAGAGCTGTGATGTTAAAAACTCCAGTTCTTACTCTGGGCTCTTGCACATCAGACAAGTTTTGATTGTAATGGGGTTTTCCTTCTTTAAGATATAAGAAAAAAGTGAGTTGTAAAGATTTATGT